>VZTZ01027378.1:0-19007 GCA_013400955.1 Drymodes brunneopygia
ATATTTTAAAAAGAGATAAACAAATATGGCAGTAAATCTACAGATTCAAAGACTGTTAAATAAGGAGGTAAAATGACCACGTAAAGGAAAAATCCTTATTCAACATCATACATCTCATCCAAGACAATTCTATATTCTGCAAAAAGGCACTCTTCCCCTTGAAGCCATGCTGGCCTTGTCCTCCTTCAGCAAGCAGCTTTCCCCCAGTCTACCCTGGCACTTCACATTTTCATCTTCCTCTTATTTGCTAAAATCCAGCTCCTAATTGATTTTTACTTCATTTGGTAAAAAAAGAGTTGTGACCCGTTGAATCATGCCTAACTCACAGAAAGGACGGGGTGGAATAACTTAGGCAACCTGGGTATTATTTTTGAAATGGCACTTTATTGTGTGAAATACCCTTAGCTACCTTTAGTAAAATTTTCCCCTTAAAGTGCCTTTATCTGAAAAGGATGCAAACTTAGCCAATAATTCCAGCTCTTAGCACTGAGCTGTAAAAATTACAAGGGAAGATTATGGGACCTTCCATGTCAGCTGTGCAATTACCTCCTTGAAATAACCCTTAGAAAATGAGGCTTCCAGATTTGTGGGAAGCTACCCAAAGGTACATATTTCTTTTTTCATGTTTAGGAGCATTTTAAGAGAAATATTGTGTGCTCTCTCTCTCTCTCTCTCTCTCTCTAAATATGGAAATTAATTCTTTACCTTAATTTATGTAATTATCAGAAAAGTTTTTGTTCTTAAGATGAAACCTTAGAGAGCTCATGCAAATGAGGGAGGTGTATTTAAAAAAACATTCTGGAATTATTCCCTTATCTCAGTAATATGTCTGGAGACTCATGAAAAAGTGGTAACTTTGATCCAGAAGAATGGTATCACTCCTTTTATATCTCTTTTAGAAAATCAGGTAGCAGATTAGTTCTTAAAAGTGGTTAATATTTATCATACTAATTTTGAAGATGTATGTTTCAGAAAATTCTCTGGTTTGTGTTTTATTTTGCACCCATACATACATGTAAATATCCATATATAAATTCATATACATTGACATATATAAATATCTATATATACCTATGAAAGCCTTTGTTTTTATTAAAATCCTTTTCTCTACACAATTAATATGGATTCAACAGGTTAGTATATAGTGTTAATTAAAAAACATTGATTTTTTTTTTGAGACAAGCTTGAGGATTAAGAGCTTTGGAATACCATTTGCTAAAGCATCTCCCTGATAAAGTACTTAATTTGCAACAATAATTCTAACAGCTTATTAATATTTACTTTATGCTAAAATTTTTCAGTGCCAATGCTTACCACAGGTAGAAAACTTAAAGTCACAGATGTTTAAAGGTTGTGCATGTGACCCTGTGTTCTCACTGTTCCTTGTGAGAAGTTTATGAGACTTATGAGGAACAAAAAGGAAAATATTAGGGGTTTTATTTTCATGTTCTGGGGTACTTATTCTGTATGATAACACCCCTAATTTTCTTTATAAGCAGCCAGTCAGTCCTGAGCCATGAGCAACAGGATTCAAGCCTGTGCTTTATCTAAGGAAAAAAAGATTTAAAAAACCATATGAAAACAACAGAAAATATAATTTCTTCCCTTTTTTACTACATGTGCCTTGTATACTATATTTTCTCTAAACATATTTGTAGAAAATCCATTTTCAGATTTCCAGTCCAATTAAAAGATATTTAACTTCATAATCGCTTCCTTCCCATAATGCTGCAATGGTCCTGAACCAGCACTTTATTTTCCCTGTCTAGGGGAAATTTTGTTTGCTGTCTTTAACTTTTCCTTGCTAAGAACTGGAAAGATCTCCATTAGATTGAATTCTGAACAAAGGGTGTGAACTGGGTGTAGATAAATTCAGGTAATTTGGTGAACCACACAATTTTCACGGGTTGTGAACATAAATTTAAGAATGTCTGTAATATGGAATTGAGTTTGTGTAAAGGGTTATGGGGGTAAATAAAACACCAATAAGTTAAACATGCAAATCACACTTTCAAAGAGAAATGATGGAGGGCTGTGATGCCTGACAGGGAGGAAGATAAGGAGGAGTCATGGTCTGTGTTGAGGAGAAACTTGGTACAGAAATCACGTGTGGCAAAAAAGGGCAAAAAAGTCCTATCAAATGCCTCTGGGTAGAGATCACAGGGCTCATTTCCTGCAGGGGCCTTGCAGTACACTGTTGCTGACTCCCAAACCAAGATGATAAAGCCAACAAAGCCAAATTTTGCATCATTTAAGCAAATTTTTGGGTCAATGCAATGTGGTCCTTATGGGTGACTTCAACTAAAAGCAGTTGCTGGAAGTGATGCCTAGGATTTTTAGTTTTTTATATTTTTCATTTATTTGTAGCTTTGTAGACTGCTAAAGCACAGCTGTAACTCCCAGGACTTTTCCTCTTTCTTTCCTACATTTAGGAACACTAAGCTGACCTCATAAACACATTCTTAAAATATTGTTTAGTCTTATTTGGGGAAAATGAACTCCATCTCAGCTAGTTTTAACAATAGAGCTATTAAAACAAAGAAACTATTGAAATGTAAAGAAAGTATCTCTAATTATTAATAAAGTTGCAGAGTTTCATGTGTAAAGAGAGTTTGTTTATTTTTTTCCCCCACTAAAAGTTCAGTCTGAACTTATGGGGGAAAAGTGGGATATGATAAATTTTGAAGAGGGAAAGATTCTTTGTTGAATCTTTCCTGCAATTCCAAACTGAAAAACTAAAGAAGCCTGAAATAAATGTGATATTTGAAATCTGTGTTTGTATGTCATTTTTGTGTCACAATACTAACTTAATTACTGAATTCCTGACAGCCACTTCTATTTGGTAAGAACACAGCAACTTCCTCTCTGAAGAGATAACATGGATAAATAAATTCTGAAATATTGCATCAGTGATAGGTCATAAATGCAGGGACCTCTTCAATAGCTGATTTATTGTTATTTATTATTGAGCACCTGAAAGAAACTCTCTCCACAAACCAGCATCTCTCCATCTTGCTCTATAAGATATTAGTATGAATTACCCATAGTATCATTCATGACCTTAAAATAACACTTTTGATGATGCTATTAAGTATGAAAAGTAATTAATGAACCATCTTGGATCTGTTTAATCTGCATTTGTTTTGCACCATGAAGAATACACTGCATTGTAGGTTGTCCTTAAATTGTTTACTACAAGCACATGCTCTCTGGAGCTGTAAACTGCAAATTTTCTACCTTGTGTGACACTTTCTTCACCCCAGAACTAGATTATAACATTTTAACCTAGAGGTGAATGGTAAATAATGAATATTGTACTTTTAGTGCAAGCTGTTGGACAGATAATAATTTGTGACATAATTTGTAAGGCCTGAAGAATTTGGCAGTATTTCCATAAACAGCCCAAGGCAAACTGAAATGTATACATATAAAGCAAGCTGTGCTTCACATATTTTCACAATATTAAAAATTATTCTGACAACTCTATCTCTCTTGTCACCCCTTAATGACAGTCCATGCTGCCTGGGAAGAGCAAACGAACTCCTTCCTACCTTTGACATATTGTTAAATGGGGTAAAGCTACCGGAAAAGGGTTTGAAGGGGAGAAGGATAAATATAATAATACAGCAAATTGTCAAAAATCTGCGTCCTGAGGTGGTCCCTGCTATTCCAGTGGCAGCTGCAGGGGAAGGAAAGGGTCTGTACATCCTTGTACATGATATTTAGTGACATTCCTACCTGTTCCTCATCCTTTTGAGGGAGTTTTAATCTCAGCTCACAGAGGTTCTGTCCTGAATTAAAGATAATTCTGCTGCCTTCTGTATAAAACAAAGTTTTTTTGTGTTTTGGTTTTGGTGTTCATTTTGGAGTTTTGTTTGCTTGTTTGTTTGTTTTGGTTTTGGTTTTGGTTTTTTGTTGTTTTGGTTTTGGTTTTCTGTTCGTTTTGTTATTGGTTTTGTTTGGGTTTTTTTTGTTTTTTGATTTTGGAGGGGTTTGATTTTTTTTCCTTTTTTACATTCTGCCACAATGAATGGAAAAAAAGTGCCTTCTGTCTAGCAATAGAAAGCTGTATCAGTAATTAGTAAGATTTTAATGCACATCACTAACATAATTGATATTATATCCTCTTTATATAGGAGCAAAAGTAGCAAAAACCCTGCATATTTTTTTCCAATTTGGCTGATGATACAACAAATATTAGATATGTTACCTTTAGCCCTAATATGATTCAAAGGTTACTAATAATTCACTATTTTAGTTTTCTGCCTGAGACTTCATAAAAGGATGAAGATATTTCACTCCCACTCTCACATATGGAGACTTTAACTTATCCATAAAATTTTAAATTTTATGGAATTTTTGAAGAACTGAATTTTGTAGATAATTATTTCCAACTATTTACTGACATTAGATCTTTATATAAGATACTATCATTCTGCCTGAGGTCACTAAATTTCTGCAAGAATATTGCTACATTTAGGATATCAAAAATATATGCATATGAGGAAATTTGGGGTTGTTATGGGGAAGATAAAATTGTCACTGAATAACCACTGTTACTGTCAGTAATATCCACAAAAAAAGATACTTTGCCATTATAATATAATCTGTGGGGTTATTCTGGGATCGTATATTTGAGGTATTTGGGTTAGGGAGGTAAATTAATACAGGGAAAACACAGGTACTTTATAAAATGAAGACAGTGGCATTAATCTTCATGAAACACAAACATGGGAGTGTACAATATTTGCTAAAATCTTAGAAGAATTCTGTATTATGTTTTTGATTTACAAAAGCAGAAATACCAAAGGGTGATATTCAAAGTTCTCCCCTTCTCCACTGGTTTAGAGATATACAGATGGGGAGAGAAATATATATTTTTTCAATGTCTTTTTTTGGTGTTTATAGACATTGCAGCATTTTTGAAGCAGCTGAGGCTTACAGCTTATGAGACTTAATGATGCTGACCAGGCCAGCAAATAGCTGATGATCTATAAAGCTTTTTAATTTTAATTTGATTTGATTTAGTCACACTTTTGTTACTGACAGATAAAGGATGATCTGGGCACTCTATTGAAATACCCTTGACTTTTAGCTTGTTATAGAAAATCCAGTTTCAGTTGTCTGAGCAATGATGGGGAAACTATTTGACCTCTGTAGCTGAAGTGGGTGAGAGAAGAACACAGGTTGTAGTACAGGAGTGCACAGTTCAATTAAAGAGAATCTGTCCATATTTAACAAGCCTGCTGTGAACACCCCCTGCTCCAAATTCCTGAAATCCAGCCTCAGCAGCAGAACATGAAATATGTGGGAATCTGGGAACCATCAAATCAGCGCTGCTGCAAAATAATTGGCCTTAAGTGGTGCAATCCTGACACTTTGTTCTATCAGTCAAGTGTGACAAATCTGTAATAACAGAGTCAGTGGGGACAGAGCTTTGCTGAATACAGGAATTTTCTCAGTTTATAAATGCCGAAGATCTGCTGTCGTAATTACAAGTGAGGTACATCATCTTGCAGGGATATTTTAATCATATTTTTCCATCCTTTTGCCTGGTTTTGGGTGAGGTAGTTGCTGCTGCACAATTTGTGAGGGATCATCGACAGGCCGGAGAATCAAGATGCTGTGAGGATTAATTTTGTATCATTCCAGATTAACAGTGCTCATTAGGTGGACAAATGTAACGAAGCAAGGGCATATTAATGGTTTGAGAGGATCCTCAGCTGCCTTAAATTTTGGACAGGAACAGGAGAAGATTGAGTCTTGCTGCCCTGACTTGTGACAAGGCGCATTTCAAAATCTAATCTCTTAAAACTTAAGAAAAAAATCAAAATCATTTAAAATCAAAACCAATTTGTTCAGTGTGGTAAATCCTGCCACCACCTATTTCAGCAAGGGTGTGCCAGCACACCTTCATGTCTCCATGAAGTCACAGTCATGGAGACAAGCCTTTCATCACAAGTAGAAGAAGGCAAAGGCTCATTGGTGTTGCCTGAGCAAGAAATCAGATTCACTGCAAGGAGTGAGCAATCCCACTCATTTTATGGATGTCATTAGCTCTGGATCTCAATCATACAATCTGATCTGTTAAGTGCAGCTCTCTCTTTCATGAACAAGCATGTCTGGGAACAGGAGAATCAGCCCAGCTCAGAGCATGGTATTCAGAGCATTAATGCAAGGAATGATTTGTCATAAAGTGCTGTGCACTTCCAGTGCAAAGCCCACTGTGCTCACGATAAATTATGCTGCCCCTTGGATGACACAAGGAGTGACCCTGGTTGATTAGAAATGCCAGAAAAAACACCCTTTCACCTCTTTTTCTGCTCTGTATTTTTCACCTGCTCCCATATAGTGAGTCACAGGAATTAACTCTCTTCCAAGTCTCAGCTGGTACCTTTCTGCTTCTGTGGCCACTGAAACTTCTCACTTTTGCTAAAACATGAAGTCTTTGCGCCAGAGGCTGACCAAAAAATAGGGGCTTAAACCTGAGTGTGCCAATCAATACTTATTGACTTGGCATATTTTTCATCTGACCACTAAATAGTATTTACTGTTCACTGCTTTTGTTTTTTCATGCATGATGAGAGGGATCTTTCTCATATTCCTTTTTCAGTTTCAAGTATTGGTGGTTTGTTGTTTTTTGTTTTTTTTTTTTTTAAAGCCTCATCAGTCTGATCCAGTAGTTTTATTTATCTAATTTTGCTCCACAACAATGTCTGGCACCATGTGGATGTATACCTCAATCACTTAAATTTTACGGAAGATTTTATTCCTAGGAAAACCTGATTACTTGTGGGATGGATGTTTCACAGAAACAAGGTTGACTAAGCAGAAAAAGCAGCAACTTGCAGTCATGACAGTCTTACTACAGACAGAGAAATAATGATTGGAGCTGGCTTTTGTAAATTAGTCATTTTATGAGAGAAGTGATTTCCTTCACCACTATTACCACAGAAAACCAAAGTGACACTTCTTTCTTACCCTCACTGAGTCTCCTGCCTCCAGCAGGGATGCATTATAACTCATTTTTCTTATAATCTGCAAAATGAATGTGAGGAAGGTGAAGAGTTTGGGACTGTGAAGGAATTGCCTGCTTCTGTTGTTAAATTAATTTTATGATAGCTTGTTGCTCAAGACAAATCTCTTCTTCATCTGCACCAAAGATTAGACTTCAGAACTTTGTCACTGTCTCGTGAAATGTCACTGAGCAGATGGTGCTTTCCCCTGTTTTCTTGATCAGAACACAATCTGTCAAAGTGCTTACACACATGCTTAACTTAAGCACAGCAGCACTCCCATTTGTGTCAGTTCTGTTATCAATGCTTTATGGATTTTGACCTTTAAATAATCATACCAGTCAAGGAAAAGTTACTTTAAAATTTAGTACTCGGTTGCATTTAAGTTAACTAGAAGACAAGCCTTTGACTGCAAAGAAGCCATTGTCAAAATCTCTCCTTTGTGAAGATATTTCATTGTGGGTGACTGCAGACACTTGCAAGAGGTGAAAGGAATAAAGTAAAAACTGCATGAAATGTGAATCATTGATTACAGCAGTCTCTCCATAAATAATGAAGTTTTTAATAAACATATATAAGTAGATTTATGGTTTCTCCATCATTCTTGAGTGTGCAAAGAAAGGAGAAATGTCCTAACTTTCTGGCTAAAGCAAGTACTCCTTTCTTATTTTTACCTTTATTTTTTATTTTTTGCCCTCCATATTTTCAAGGCTGCACCCTTAAGACGTCTTTTAAAACAAACAGATTAGGGGATGAAGCCACAGGTCTTATTGTGGACCAGTAATTTCATGATGTTACACACAAAGACAATTCTCAGCTGAAACCAACTCCTAAAATCATGAAGGATATATTTTCTGGCATCTTTTCTCACAAGAGCCATGCAAATAAATTCCTCTCAACCTAACTTTGCCTTGAACATCAGTCTCATCCTTCTCTTCACCCTAATCACTGGGTTAGGTATATCACATTACTTCAGAATTCAGATTATTTTCTCCAAAATTGCTTTCCTCTTCTTTAATATGTTCTTTTTTTTCTCCCCTCTTGATTACACCACTTGGAAAGGAAAATTGTTTAGGATGAAAACCATGCATTTACAGCAGTAAGAAACAGCAGTGTCAGAGTTTATGCAAAAAAGCGAAGTAATGCAGCACTGAAATTATTTTACTTCAGGGCAGAAGATTTATCAGAGTATTTCTTTGCATTGGATGCCAGTTCGTCCATTATAATGTATATATTATATTCTGGATTGTTTTATTACACAGTAAGATTAGTTGTCTCCTGCCCTGGTGCTGGCCAAATCATCATCAAACACAGAACATATTCATGGATGAAACATATATTTTAACACTGATGTGTTGAAATTACATCTGTGATTCTGACAAAATCATCAGAATTCATGTTCCAGGTCCTTCCACAACACTTATTTCATAATAACCTGTTAACTGCCATTTTTATCCTTCATTTCGTACTCCCTATTGTTTTTTTCAATCCAGTCTGTTGCTATGCATTTTGAGTACAAGCTTTTTAAGGCAAGGAATATTTAATTTCTGTGTTTTCTCATTATAAGCATCAAATGCCCAGTGAGTTGCATCTCACATCTCTGCAAACAGGTGCAAATGAAATATTGCAGCTGTGAGATTAAATAGCTGGAGAGATTAGATGCAGAAAATGTGTTAAAAAATGCTGTTTCAGTTTCCCTAACAGCCACAAACTGAAACAGCCCAAAGTTCTGTAGTTCAGCCCTTATTTCTGAAAATGGCACCATAAAGGATTGTATTTATTGACAGCTAAAGGGGGCTTAAGACAGGCACTAAAAATAATGGCGTAAGATTTCAAGAAAATACTGATATCTCAACAATTTCTGCGCATCAAATCTGACAAACAGTGGATACTGTTTTTTTCCTGGGAGCAGGCTGAAGTACGTTTAAACAAAATTTCATCCATGTACTCATGCCTAGTGATTTTTTATAGCCAAGTGCCTCAGAAGTTTTATTCTGTTCTCATTTCCTCGAGGTTTTCTCTGCTCTCACTAAATTCTTGGAGAATGCCAGTTGTGGTTTTTCTGTTAGTTTGTGTTTTTTAGTTTTCTTGGGTTTTGCCTTTTTTTTAAATTTATTATTTTTACCCAACTCTGTCAGGTGGTTTCTGTGTTCATATAGGAACTACATGTGTGTGAAATTTTAGGTTCCCTAATATTCTCAAAACTCTGATCCAGAAAGGAAAAACATTAGAAATTTTTCATCTTAGACTATCTGGCTATAAATTTGGATTGCATGAGAATTTGTCTAACAAGTTTGTCTATTTGTCTTTACGAAATATTTGTCATCTGCAATTAATGAAATAATGAAATAAAGAATGGGTTTTGGTGATGAATTACCAAGATCTCCTTCAGATCTCTTTGCCCAGTTTCAGTGCACACAATTCAGGCATGGGAATGTTGAAAATTTTCACCAAAATGGTTGAAGTAAGTTTACGAATGTTCAGAAAGGATGATTTTTCTTTTAAATTTATTATCATGAAAAAGAATTGATTACAGGGAACAACCCTTTGGGGATTAGGCCTCAGACTGTGTAGATTTCACTACTTGTTGCTCTATGTAAGTAATTGCTGATCTGTTGTTTCTAATTGGGATGAAACCCTCCATTTTTTGACTTGAAAAATCATCCCATTCCTCATCAGAAGAGACTTGCACCAAGTGTCTGAAGAAACATAATATTGGTAATATGATACTTCTTCTTTTTTTTTTTTTTCCACATGAGAGAACCATTAATAAGCATCGTGTCTCCCTTTTAGCAAATTCAACAAATGAATCTTAATTTGAACTGATGGGAGGGTAGAATCTACTGACAATAAACCTCCAGAGGTGCAAGCTAATCTTAAAATAGATTAAGATAGTATAAAAATAAAGTTATGATTGCACAGATTACACTTGAAATGTTGGAAAACTTGGCTCAGAGGTGGTAAAATATGATTGCAATGAAATCCATGTGAGGGGAACTGTTGTATTAAACAGGTGGAAATAAAGCCAGGACACACCAGAAATATTAAGAGGAAGGACAAAGTGACAAACTTTTGCAAATTATGATTACTTCAGTAGATCAGACAAATTAATATCAGTAGAAAGAAAAACACTTTTAATGGAAATTGATCTGAAATTTGTGCTTTATGTCCAAAGGCAGAGCAGACCTCTGTCAAGTATTTCTTTCTACCTGTGTTTAATGATATGCTGATGTATTCACAAACAGGCCTGAAGATCCGGCAAGTGTTGAGCATGCATGGCATCAAGATGCTCACCAAGCAAAAGAAACTTAATGTTGTTTCTCCCATGATAAAGTCGCAAGCTACAACAGATATTTTCAGTTTCAACCTTCCGGGTGGTGTAAAATGAAAAACTCATTTTTGGGAGTGCACTTGGAACACTCAGTGAGAAGCATTGGCTAGGAAAGAGACAGAATTTTCTAATAAAGTGCTACAAGTTAAGTGATTTATCTGCTTTTGAGGAGCACTGTACTGTCAGAATCCTTCCTCAAAGAGTGTTGTGCACCCTGAATACGAAAGAAACATCTCGGAGGAGCTGGAACCTCACCTGGAGGATATAAACCCGCTCTAACATGCGTTTCACCCCATATAACGCTTTCTTCTTCCTATGAATTGACAGAACTACCACATCAAAAAGTTGCCACGAGGACATTGAACCATCATTTATGAATAAAATCTCTGTGCCAAGCCCCATTTTAGACAGGGTAGCTTAACCCTCCCCGCCTCCAGCTGCTATTTCACTTTGTCATACCTCAGTTTTGCCTGGAATATATTGTTTTGCAGTCAATTATAAATAAAAGCCACCTTATAAATAATATTTTACAGCTTATTGCAGCCAATAAACCACAGTGCAGGATGTTTTGATGCCTTGCAAAAATGAGCTACGACACATTAATATGAAATCTGTTTTTCCATTTTGCCATCCTAAAAGTTTACAGGCAGCTCTTTTCTCTCACCCTTCAGATAAACTTAAAGCATCATTTCTGCTTGCTGGTGATTTAGCCAGGCACATAGCCATGGTAACACAGCCTTCTAAGTGACAATAAAACACAAATCTGGGTGATAGTGACATTTCCCTACACAATATCTCTGTTATTTTGGTGTTGAATGTACAAGCATAGCATTGCTTATGAAATGCATCTTTGCACTTTAGCAGCAGGCTGCATTTCTACTTTTTTTCACTTTTTTTTTCCAGTAGATAATTGATCTAATCATGCACCCAAAGGTGCAGAAAAAAAACAGGGCTCATGATTTAGTTCTGAGTGTTTCTAGTGAAAGTTAAGCATGCAGGTCAGTAACAGTTATGGGTCTATGATTTTTCAGCTATTTTAAATGATTGCATTTTGCTTTGATTCCCAACTATTTTCTGATAATAGAAATACCATAGTGTATGTAATCACATACCTACCAGAACAACTTTTTCCTTGAATATTTGCAAGCAATTCTCCTCTGAGTGCTTTCTGGCATTTTTGTTTTAATTTTTTTTTTTTTTTTGATAAAATGGTTTTAATAGAATCTTTTGAACAGAATATATTTTTGTATAATGTTCTCCAATTAAAAAAAAAAAAGTGATTAAGTTATCTGTTGGGTTTGTTTTTTATTTTTTTAAAATATTTGTGTCAAACAAAATGAGACATGTAGGTATATCAAAGTCAGTTCAGCTCTGAGAGTTTCTGCAATTTTGGGAGAGCCACAGCTATAGTTATAAGTTTATCCAGTTTCTCTTTTTCCCCTAGACATGACAATTTGTTATCAGTTTTTCTCCATGACTCTCATAGACATGGACACTGTCTTATCGTCCTGATAAAGAGCTTCAAAGCACTTACACCTTTTGTGGCTTTGGTTATTTCTTTGTTTGGTATAAAAAAACCTGAGAACGTGTTCAAAAGCTGGATGAACAGAAAAAAAAAGGGTTCAACAGTTTCATCTGATTCAAAGGTTAATTTTCTTTGCATATTGAACTCTGGAGTTAGCTATCTTATCTTTCCCATTTTTAAATAATTGTGTTTGGCTCAGCAAAACTTTGTCATTGACAGTTCAGAGGTTTCTTTTGATCTTTAATTATTATTCAAGTCTAGAAACATTTTCGCATAGTTTGCATTTCAACACCCTTTATTTTTTTCCCCCAGATAGTAAATTATAGCCAAAAAGAAGACAAATACCCTGTGGGCTTTTCCTGGGCTCATCCTATTGTGTTATTCCTTTCAGGGGTCAATTCCAGAGGTGGCTACAGCCTCATTTATGTGAGCAAATCCATATATTGACCCCTTTAAATTATTATATGTTGTAAGCCACCAGCCTTTTCTTTCTTGTTTCTTTTTCTACTGCTTCTCTCTGAGAAGCTGAAACAATCGTACTCATCTTCCTAATACCCAGAGTGAAGTTAAAAGAACCACACTGGCATCTGTTAGTCAGCAGAAACAAATTATGGGGTCCCTACAAGGTTCCCAGGAATGCCAAGGGAAGTTAAATCCTGAATTCAGACAGCCTGAAAATGCTCAAATTTAGTAAATCCCACCAAACCACACCCTGCTCTCTGCTGCTTTTCTCCTCATGGTGACACTAACTGTTCCCACAGCCTTGGTGTGTGGGATGTTCTTCAAGCTTGGGGTGAAACAACCTTTGCCCTCAGAATGCAAATGCAGGAAATATCATAAATATTTTTGGTTTTTTATTTTTTTAAATAATAGAGAACTGAAATATGGGTGAGGCAAGATAAAACCCCTGGGATGTGCAGGAAAACCATCTGGAAATTGATTCCCATTGATTTTGGTTCTTCATTTGATTTATCAGCTTTATTGTTGAGCTGGTCACAGTTTTCCACTGCACCTAGTGAGTAACCTGTTTAAATTAATCAAGCCAACAGGTGATTGAGAACCATTCCTTGCAGGGGAAAGAGCTGAGTTGCTGTTGTTGGACAGTCAAAAATCTCAGCTCCCATCTTCCCTGTGAGCCCTCCAGCTTGTGGTTTGGCTCTGGATAGCCTGGTAAAAATCCTCTTTCCAGCTCCAGGGAAGTGTTGATGCCTTAGGATTTTAGCTTTTCTATTTTCCATCTATTTGTAATTCTGTAGTTCTTTAGTGTGTAACTCTAAACTGCATATACAGTGTCAGCTACTGCTCTCCCATTTTGGTCAGACACAACAATTCCTCTCCAGGCCTGGCAATCAAGGACACCTGACTGTCTCAGGCCCCAAGAAATGTAAACAAAAGTGAGCTGGGGGGAGTGAATTTGGGGTAAATGACTTCATTACCTGAAGCTGCAATTGGGAGATGAACCCCCAATATGCAAATAGACCAAACTTATAAAAGTGTGAAAACCTGTGACCTGTGGTCCATTTTGGGTGTAGCCCCTGAGGGGGCTTTGTCTGCCCAAAATGTACCTGAAGGCCCTCCAATAGATATAACCACTTTTTATTCCCTTAGTTTTGTCTGCTTTTTTTTAGGTAGTCCCAAAAAAGCATCAGTGTCACTTTTCTGTTGTAGACATAAAAAATTGAAATATGGATACAAAAAGTTAAAAGCTTTTGCTGTTTGTTCCTGGCACTGGACCTGAAGCATGGCTGGCATGGAAGAGCAGGGTACCCAGCACACCCCAAGTGTCTTTTCTCACATCCACAGTGGGTTTGCACGAAGATGGAGTCTCTGCTCCCATGTCACATCTCTGGGTGAAATTCATACTCACAGAAACAGGGGCTTGCCCTCTCAAATTCCTTCAGAAGCTGATCCATGTAACATTCACTTTTCCACGCTGAAAAGCCTTGATAAACAGATGATGTTTTGCCTCTCTGTGCAGAAACAGCAGCATATGGTAAACAAGTGTGGGGTTTTAGTTCAATGCAAAGTGAAAATAAAAGCTAAACCTTCTCATGAATACTCTTGCTGCTTTGACTATGAGATGTATTTAGGGCAGAACCACTTTTCATAAAATACAAACCTGATGCTGTGAAGATTGGGATTTTCTCTGAGTTTTAGTATATTTCTAGAAGTTAAATTGTAGGTCAAAAACTTGAAACCAATTGTTTATTTTATTGTCTTGTGTGACAAAAGATATTTTGTTTCCCCCCAAAATAAGAAAAAACTGCTCTGCTGTTTTTATTTTGCTGTAATTTTATTGCCTTTAGGACCATGATAAGATACCCCAGACCAAATCCACCATATTCTGATACACTTGTGTGTCCTGTCTCCTAAGCTGAAAATTGAACTTCATGACATGATCATAAGAGAATTTTTCCATTAGTGGTTGATTTGTGTACTGAAATGAAAGAATGTTGTTCCTCTTAAAAGCATAAACTACTCACTGTTCAAGGCAGCTGCTCTAATACCATTTAAAAAAGCTATTTAAAATTTGTAATTTACAATTTAAATAATAATAATAAATTAAAATTTGTATTATGCAGTTTATCTCTGGTCTCAAGAAATTTTTGCTGTTGCTGGAAAATGTTGCAGTTTAATGGCAGAGCAAGTTGTTGGGGTTTTTTTCCAGATGTATTCCGTCCTATTAATTCTTTTATATTTTTGGATTCTAAATTTCACTGGCAGAATTGCTGCTGTGTTGGTACCAACAGAAAAACCTACCTGACCTTTTGAATGCTGCTCATTACTGGTAAGGGTACAAAGGGTTTGTACCAGATTCCTCCAGAATCTCAAGAAAATATTTTAAAAATGCCTAATTTGAATTTTAGATATGGGTGAAAAGGTCTGCATTTTGCATGATAACATTCCAGCCTTTGCACGGACATGATGTTTACAAAAATATTTGACTGGACAATTTTTTAAGACAAACTTTCCTGAGTGTGGTAGTTTGGAAAAGACATCCTGGCAGACCACAAGGCTGAGGGAAGCAGATGAACAGCTTTCCACCACTATAAATTATAGCCATTTGTTTATTTCTATTTAGCATTTCTATTTAGCATTTCCACTCCTGCATGCTGATGATGCGAACTGGATGGATAGATGTTGACTAATCTGTAAACACTTTAATTGGCTTCTACAAAATGCAACAAAATCGCATGCCAGTGTTTTATCCACAATTAAGTCAAGTTTTATGAACTTAATTCCTCGCTATTGTTTGCTGCCAAAATAAAATTATCAAAGCCTTTTGCTCATTGACATGCTGCGAACAATTACGGGGTTGTTTATGAGCACCGGTTTGGAGTTTTGGGGATGAAACAGCCTCTGCTGGAAGGCCTTGTTTGCAGCACCACTCTGCATTTTGACAGCATTCTTTTTGGAAAAGAGTCTTAGGTCTGAGCAGAGCAAGTCTGCAAGTTTGCCTGATTTCCTGTTGCTTTTGAGAGGCAAGTGTGAAAATCCTCAGGCTGAGCAAACGAAGAAATCTGGGAGGAATCCTCTTGCAGAATCACAGTGCAGATGCAGATAGGGCTTTTCTGCACCTGGCAGCAGCTTTTGCCACATCTGCTGCAAGATGAGCAGCAATCTCCATTCTGGTGCATTTTTTTAGGAGCCTGGTACTGTTAGTTACTTCTCAGCCAGCTGCAGTGAAATTCACCCAACACCCAACATGATAAACTCTTAAAATGAAGTGTAGAGAGGCAGGCTCATGGTCAGGGTGATCATACGTTCACTTGGATATCATATTTAATTAAAAATAGTAAGTGTACATTTAATGTGACAATTTAGGACTACTACAGAGGAACAAGGAGGGGAAAAATCAGCCTGACAAGATCAGACATCTGCCCCTTTCAACATCCTTTCATCCATCCTTCCCTGCTCCAGACTGCTGCAGCCATTTTGCCATATGCTCCCTCCTATTTTCCCTCTGCTTGCAAAGAAATCATCTGCTTTTTTTTTCTGGAGACAGTGGATAAACAATCAAGTGCATTCTACTCTGAGTTCAATTTTATTATGAAAAAGTTGGCTTGAGTTTTATAATAATTTCTGTTTTACCAGAAACACTTTTTCTGAAGAATGTTTCTAAAGACACCATTTTGCTATTGAGACTCAATAACTAACTAAGGATTCTGAAGACAGACACTGAGTCTGTTTCATATACATGTCCTACATACAATAATTTGAATTCCCGATGTGTTAAAAATATTTTAATTCTGTTTTATAGGTTTACTTTGGAATATATATTTTTTTTGACAGGAGAAAATATCAGAAATATTGTTTAAGTGCAGAAGAAGTATATTTATAGCATAACATCTTTATATTAGTTGAAAAGAAAAAATTTCTATGTTAATATGAGTTTAAGGAAAAGGGGGAAAGTGCATATGCAATATTCCCTTTATCTGTACTATTTCTGCTTATCTATTAGGTAAATATAGGAAATTCTTCCTACCCAGTGTGGTACTTGTGCATTGTGATGAAACTGACTTACAGTAATTTAAGTCTGTTGCATTTGAAAAAGTTAAACTCTATAAAAGAAAAAGACATTTGCAAGTCTTTTGCCCTGATTTGGTGTCTGCCCATATTTATGTATTTTTTTAATCTAATGTCTTTTCTTGAATTTTGGTGGGGGGTTTTTTTGTTTAGTTTTTTGTATTTTTTTACTTAGATTTTTTGGCTGGTTTGGTTTAGTTCAATTTTTTTTTCCTTTAGCTCCTTATTCTTACTCTATTCTGTTCCCCGTCTGGAGATTCAGATATTCCTATAACATCTTGACTAATCCAGCTCCCTGTTAAAATATCGGAGCAAAGGCACTGATCTTTTTAAGAACTAAATGACAGAAAGTTTTGAATCCTTCGGTAAAAAAGCTTCTCTACTTTTAAAAAGGCCCAATTTCTTACATGAAAAAAAACATCTTTAAGTTCTTCTAAGTGATTGCAGAATTGTATTATCTCAGCCAGATCTGGCTCTGTGTCTGCCATGGAGATTTTCTGTGGAAAAGGAAAGGGGTAGGTATTTTTTTAATCCTCCTGAAGTCCCTTTTGTACAGGTTTGGATATTCCTCTCTGTTGGGATGTAGGGAAGGATGAATATAAGGCCCCACACCAAGGGGAAACTGCGTTCAGCTTCCAGTTCCACAATGAATTGCTGCACTTTTCACACATCACCTAACATTAATAAAATAATACCAGGCTTAAAATTTCAGAATTACCCCATTTCAGCTCAGTGTAATGGTCTCTCTGTGAGCAATTCTAGGCTTTTTAGTTCTAAGCACAGCAGAGAGGGCCACTGATTTCTCAATCTTTTTTTTTCCCCCAATACCCATAACCTGATTCTTGATAAAGCACATGTTAAACCCTTATAAAACTCCACTTCATTGAGATCTCCACCATTATTAAGCTCTGTTACTGGAAGAAATTAGTATGGATTTATTTGTATGGCTAATTATGCTTGCAAGGAACTTGTTTCAGTGGTGTCACCACTTCATCCCTGACCAGGCTGAAGAAGACTGCACAAAACTGGAGAGAGGTAATGCTCAGATTTTGAGTGAGCTGTACATAGGTACTGCTCCATCCCACAAAACCCCTGGTGTTTGTTAATTTGTGGAGAAAAACTTCAGTTTTTAAGGATGAAAAACTTTTATTTTTAAGCTCTGGCATTTTATATCACCACAGTGATCTTCAAGAACGTGAAAACACTTAGGGCAATATTTGTTCTGGTAAATATGTCTCTAATTGTAAATGAAAGGGTTAATAAAGACTTGCAGTACATTGTCTAGTGTTGTTTTAATTCTGATTTTTAATTTCCATTAACCTCAGAGAAAGTCTGGTTTAAGTGCTCTAGAAGTTAATGTTTTTGAATGTATTATTTGGTGTTTACATAAATTCTTGAGCCCATAAGTAGATACTGAATGTTATGCATTAACTTTTATATGTACATATATATATGGATTTATTCTATGAGTATAATCTCAGGCAGTACATAATAGAACCCTTTTTTACTATTTCACAGCAGATCTCAGCTTTGTAATTAACATTTGACAGCTCGAGTCACGAAAAATTTCGCTCTAAGTTTTTAAAGACACATTTGGTATGCATGCCTACCAAACCAGTTCTGAGCAATGTAAATTTTCATTCACTGCACCAAAAAAAGTAAAGGCTGGGAAGTATTTAAGTCAAAGATAACTAATATTTGCATAGAAGATAAACTGATTGTATTGCATAAATTATTTGGGGGCCTGAATTCTGTGGAAGGTTAATGAAGTTGCATTCCTAGTTACTGCAGGGCTGCAGTGTGAATGAGATTAAATGCATGGCTGTGAACAAAGCCTGTGGATTTTAAAGTTAATGAAATAAACAGAAACTGGGCACAAACAGAAGAACAAACAAAATTCGATCATTTCAGTAGTTATCTTGATTTAGAGGAGACAAGCAAAGCAGGAAGAGGCTGAGGGAGATTTAAGATTTAAACTAGAAAGAGTTTTAACTCAGCTAGACTGTAGTTGCCTGTCTGTTATGATTTTTTTTGCTTCCTTTCTCTTCTCTTTCTTTGTATTTTGAAGATTTTCATTCACAATAAGCAGGTTTTATCAGTCCATCTTCTAACTCTTCCAGTCCCTTAAAGGGTAGGACCATTGTAACTTCTCTTTTTCAATGAAAAGCAGAACACACACTTGGAGTATTTGTACTTTTAGCATAGATTTACAAATGCAATGGGTAAACACTCTAAATATGAGTTCTTGTGGCCCTAAAGAATTGTCTGTATCATTGGAAATCAATTCTCTCTTGATTTTGAAATAGAAACAAACAAACAAAAAACCACCAGATGCTCATTTTATTTATTGTGTAAGGAAAAAAACAACATGGGTATAAATCACTTGTATTCCAAGATAGATCACTGTATTATGTTATATCTGTGCTTGTAATCAGAGGGCAGAACAGATGGTGAAGCCTTAGTGTAAAGCAATATGTCTATTAAAGCAGTGCCTCCTGCCAATTAATAGTTCCAATCCATGAGATGTCCATTCACCCTGTTTTCAGAAGGAACTGACACTCTGAGGGACAACTACTTCTTGAGGAGAGTTTAAAAAAAATCCATCTAC
>VZTZ01027378.1:27848-76039 GCA_013400955.1 Drymodes brunneopygia
CGTGTTACTGTGTCTCTTTATTTCAAGGCGAGAGACCTCTCCTTTCCCCAGCTAAGATACATTGTTCGCCCTGAGCGTGGCAGCCTTCCTGCTCAGGGAAACCTGCCGGCCGGAGAGCTCTCGGAGGCTCACTGTGTCGGGTCCGCTTGAGGGTCTGCACCCACCAGACTAGCGGGCAGGGCGGACGCGACACTAGTGTCCATATTCAAATTGATTAAAAATACAGGAATGATTTTGTAAATTTCATCAGCTAAATATAGTCAAATAGCTACTTTTTACTGGGATTGTGTTTTTGGGGTCATAATTTTAGGGGAAAAAGTAGAGGGAGGACTTTCTATTCAAACATTTCCTGTATGATTTTTTCCATACATACCCAATATATACAATGTATTACTCAAGTATTTTAAAGAGCTGCAGGATCATAACATTAAATTATCCTATAACTGGGGTTTCAGCAATTACAGAAACTTCAGAGATGTTTCATGATTGGAAAGGTTATTTCAACAGATGAAGCCAATGAAACAAGATGTTCTGGTTTTTTGTTTCCAAACTTACAGCTCAGTACTTAAAGTTTACCCAATATACTTTAAAGATGTGAAAATGTTGTTTGATTGCGAAGTTTTGAAAACAATTACATAATTTGTTAGTAAATGTAAGAAAAGATAGATATACTAATTTACATATGCCTTATCACATTCCTTTTTTTTTTTTTTTCCTATTCTCTGATTCTTTCTCCATCTTTCTGGGGAAATCACTTTTGTTTAGGCTGCCTTTTTCTGGCTCCCAGTTTAGCTTCAAGTTGACTCTTCATTTCTAAAACAAACCTCATTGTGATGTGTCAAATCTAGGTCATTGCAGCAATTGCAGGAGCCTGTGCAAATTTCTGGTGCAGAGAAGTTAAATCAAGCTCAGATGAGGCTTTAATTGAAAAGCCCAAAAGTGTTGAACTTAGTAATAAACAAAACCAGCTCTCCTTACCCATGCTCTGGTACAATTTGGGCATTTGGTAAAGTCTTTGTGGAGTATTAAAATCACCCTACAAAATCTTCAGTTTACTTTTAGGAATCAGCCCTGCATCCTGTGGTATCATAGACATCCACAAATATGTAACACAAAATAGATAATACAAAATACATCCTGGCAGGAGTGGCTTTTAGCCTTTGTGGTTACCCTCAAGTTGTGGTGAGACAAAATTTTCTCTATTAGAGCTAAATCTGTATTTTTTCCTTAAGCCAAGACCCAACAACCAAGGTGAGGCTATCCCCAAAGGCTCTATGAATTCAATCCCAATTCTTCCCCAATCTGAGTGAATTAACTGACAGCCCTAAAACATAACAGAGTGACAAATAAAGAGCATTATTCTTTTTTTTTTTTTTTTTGACAGATTAAGTGTGTCCAAGTTTTTGCCATATCCTGTGGAAGAACTTCAGTGGTTTTAGGGAAATCAAAAATCAAATTTCTCAGTAATCTTCAGGTGCCCACCAGACCTTCCTCCTTCTCAACTCTGTGTTTTACTCTGCTTTTTGTCCTTCTTCATCCTTTCATTGCCAGGTGCCTGGGTGTATTGAATACTAACTAAATCACCCACTCAGCTGGGAAAGGACATTATCTGCAAGATTTGCTGCTCCCTCTCTCCCTCAAATTCAGCCTCCCGCTCCTGGCTGCGTTGACAGAGCACGTTACCCACCTGGCATTTGTCATGGTTTAACTCCAGATTGCTGCTAGCTTGCACATCAAGAGACAGATAGGCATAATGAAACCGTGAAACTTCGTCCAAGCTTCTTATTAATAGCTGTGCAAGGGGAGCTCACCTCCTGAAAGAAAAGGCCATTTGTGTGGCAGGACTCACAGCAGATAAATTGGGAGCTGGAGCGTGAATTTATGTTCTATATTTATGCTCCAAGGTTTGAGAGATATTTCTACTTTAAAGTAAGGTCTTACAAAGAAATGAAATTGATACACAGGAATATGTATTGCCAAAAAATGCCAGAAAAACCCACTTTAAATGGATGAAAATGTGTCTAAATGTTTTCTAAAATTACTTTTTCTCGTGTCTGTTTTCTCCCAACAGTAGCATTGTCTATTTGCTAAAGCAGACATGGTGTACATAGCTTAAGCCAGAATTTATTTCTGCAGATTAAACTCAGTTTTGGTAGCTTTATGTCTCCTTGCATCTGGAAATGATATAATGCCATTCTTAATCTCCAGTAATGAGAAAAAATGGCTCATTTTTGTAGCCTGCCTAATCCCACAGTATAGGAATGTGCATTGTGTGGCAGATAACAGGTAAAGATGTTTAGAAATGTCTCAGTTCTTTGAGGGAAACAGAGCTGAATTATCAGACATCCACAACAGGATGCTCACACAGACAGATATCACTGCAGGAAAATTGTGAATGTGTGCCTTCAGTGTGTTTTGGTAACTACACTCCCTTCTCTACTGTCAGCATCAAAATAATGTAAAATCACCTCCTGCAACCCACAAATTTTGAGTGAATGAGCTTTTCCTGGAGGACATGTAATACAGAAAAAGAAGTCTGATTTAGCAAACAGTGGCAATTTGAACATTCAATACATTAACACTGCAACCTGTAAAGAGTTTAATGCCAGGAGATATCACCAAGATCTGAATACCACAGTGGTGTGAAGAAAGGAGATNGCTGGAAGACACACTTGCTACAAATGCAGCACAGGTAGAGTTCTGCTGATTCCTCTTTCCTTCCTTTAAAAATTGCTGTTAGCACCTAGCTTAACTGGACAAAATGCACTCTTACTAATTTTGCCTGCTATCCCCCCAACCAGTTTAATATCCCAGCAGAAGGAATTTCTTCCGTGTACAGACACTGGAACCAGTGTTACTATTGACTGGAAAGTGTCTTCTGTGAAAGACATTGGTGTGATAATATACACTTCAAGGAGGAAATAAAATAGAAGTTTTGTCTATGCCCATTTAATTTTCTTTATCAACTGTCCATAGGAAATTAAGTCTGGCTGTGGCTGACTTTGTATGGTGTTTTTTCCATTTAATGCAAATGCACTTTGTACATTTAATGTGGAGGTGATGATGTGCAGAGGTGTAGCCCAAATGTGTAACCTGAGAACTGAAAATTAGGAGTGAGAAAGCACGTTCTGCTGATGCATAAAACAGAGAGGACACAGATCTTTTCAGATTGTTGATACTGCAAGGTTTGAGATGTGCAATTACCCTGCTGGAATACACTGCATAAATATGTATTTTTATCTCTTCTACAGATATGTGTTATCATTGCACCAGTGATTTATATGAGTGTGTAAAGTATATAGAGTATATAAAAATATATAAAGCATATACAGTTGGAAGGATAAAAACTCCCATATTGGTGATCTGCTATAAGTATTTTGAGAAACAACACAAGAGACCAAACCCCCAATTTACACCCATTTTCATCCTTTTTAGTTTCCATTTTCATCCTTTTCTGTTTTACTGCTGCTTTCAGCTGGAGCTCTGTTGAATTAATACCATTTCATCAGTCTGATTTTGACCTGGAACTCATTCCTGAGCCTAAATTTAGGTGTCTGGCTCAGTCATTTGTTTGGAGGTGATGAGAAGAGAAGGCTGTTGCTGCTGCTCTGGTGTCCAGGAGTAACAGCTGGCATTTCCTCCTCCTGAAAGGATTGCCAAGAGCAGAAATACTCGGAGCAGTAGTGGCAAAAAAGACTCAGAAATCTGCCCGAGCAGCTGTCACTGTGATGAGCAGAGTGCGGATATGCAAAACACCACTTTGGTTTGCCAAAATCCTCAGTGGTTTTGGCACCTCTTTGGTGTAAAATTGGATGTTCTGTGGATGGTGACAGTGACAGCAGTGTCAGGCACCTCTGTAGCCAAGGAGGAAGAGTCAAGGACTTTTATTTTGTCTCTACTGAGATGCTGCCAAAGGATGGCAGAGGCAAGGCAGGTGTCACCATGCCTCGGTGGTTGGTTTGTCCTTTAATTTAATTTAGTTCCACTGTCAAACCAATATGAAGCAACCAGATTTTCACAGTGGGGTGGCAAGAAAGAGGCACATCAAGGAGCAAGTTTCCAGCTCCAGGAAGAGACGCTCAGAAGAGAGATTTAGGAAAAGAGGCGAGAAAAAAAAATATCTGGGGTTTGCACAGACGTTTTTGTAAAGAAATAAATCACTATTTGGAAATGCACCACTCTAGAAACAGGGATTGGGGTTTTTGCTGAGTTGGTTTTTTCCCCCCCTTCTTTCAAATTCACACCAGTGCAGCTTTCCTAAAAGAAACTTCTTGCAAAATCATGACACCTAAATTTTGCCATTATCCTTAATGGGGTAATATTTCTTAAGTGAATTGCAAACAACTCTCTCTTTTTACAGACTTCATTTTAGAGTGGGAAGGAATTGCCTCTGCCTTTTTCTCTGTCATGCATGCTGAAATGGAAAGGGACAATCTAATCTGGTTGTTTCAGAACAGAGAAATCTTTTCAATGTCTTGATTGCAATTCGTGGCCCAGATGGACTCTGCTATAGGACATGAGCTAAAGATCAATTATCTTTTATTTTTGAAGTCCAGGTCATTAGCCACAAGTTAATACTGAAACCCCATTGACAAGTGGTGAGAAAGCTCTGCAGCTTTTCCTTTTTTGGCTGCTCTATAAAAGGTTTATGCCAGGCATACAAATGGAAAATAAACTTCTAAGATACATTATTTTGAAAATACAATTTTTCCAGACAAAGTATAGTTTGTAATTATTAGGCCCCTAAGCACAGTGGGACACAAAACTAAATCTAAAGAGCATCCATTAAAACAAGAATCCAGAAGAAAACAAAATGCTGAAGGTGTTGCTTGTTATTTGTTTGCATACAACTAATTAAAAATAAGTACGTAAAGAGACACTAGTTTTAGCAAATAATATTATATTCTTTACCCTGTATTGTTCTGGAGATAGGAAGGGACGAAACCACCCCAATCACCATGAAAAAGTGAAATATTCCCTGAAGGAATGCCAAGAAGAAATAAAAAGGTGATCATGGTGTTGTGAGAGGAACTGTCCAATGTTCCTGGGCTGGCACCATTCTCTGGGCAATGCACAGCAACAGCAAAAGGAAATTAGCAAAATGTAAGGAAGGTGTAAGGAACAGGGTGGGGAAAACAGCAGAAAACATAATGACACATTATAAATCAGTGCCTTTCCTGCATCTGGGATATCATTTTGTATATTCCAGGTCTGAAAATATACAACTGAAGAGTGCAAGCCATCCAGGGGAAGGTGGTTAGAATGACTTAATGCACAAAATTCTCTTCTGAAGAGAGATTGAGAAAATATGGCTGGTTTTTTTTAAAGAGAACATAAGAAGAGACTCAATATAAGTATATTCCAGTAATTTTCATAAGAACTACAGGACAGAAGATCAAACAGAATCATATAAGTTGTCATCACTTTTTCAATTTTTAGTTTCAGGGAAAAAGCATCACTGAAAACAGATACAACACACAGGTCATATTCTTTATATTTCAAGAGAAAACTTACCTTAAAGACCAATAATTTTATATTGTAGTAGGAAGATACTTTTTCATACAAAAGTGTAAAAGTAACCTTTGGATATATGGGACAAAGGCTTGGAAAAGGAAAAAAGGCACAAATTGCCCTAAAATAATGATCGCAATGGTAAAGCCACATAAGTGTACCACCAGATGCAAACAGAAATACCAGATGAATTAAAAACTCATGAATAACAAACATGTCATGTGATCACTGCTTTTAATTTTGCAATTAATTTTGCTGTAATTATGTGCAAGTGAGTTGCTATAGTATTTTTGACCCTGCTCTGATTTTTGATTTAGTTTTTCCGGTGCAAATTTAGAGGCCATTTTATGCAAGCTATCAGTGCTACAGTTACCTAAAAATCTTTCCAAGAGGTTTGTCTTGAGGTTTTCAGGACTTGTGAAATGTTTTACGGATCTTGAAAAGAACTGGTATGCAAAATTGAGATGTGTTATTATCCTATTAGGATTTTGGCAAATATGCAGGGAAAATGAGTACAGTTTCATCTGGTTTCTAAAGTTCTAGCAGATGGGGCTTGTTTTTAAAAAAAGCTGCCTGAAATATTCAATATTCACAGACTTTCAATAAAATGAGCCATATGAAACCCAAGAGAGATTCCCTATTTCTCTCAATAATGCACATATGATCCATTAGTGTAATGAAAATTAAGATTTTCTCACATCCAGGTTCTAAATCTTATTCTCTACTTTCCCTTATCTAAGGGACATTTTCTGTTTACAATTCATTAAAAATGTCACAACAAATTGCTGTGCTGAAACACAAGAAAAATCATTAAAAACAAATTTACGCTCAAAAGAGAAAGTTCCATCTTACCAATTCTGAGGACACAATTTGTTTTAATATACACTTTGAAGATTATGAGTAGTTTTATTTTTATGTGTATGAGTATATGACTTCTTTTTTTCCTTCACATTTCTAATGATGTTACCAGATTTCAATTAAAATTTGATTTTCAAGTCCTTGGTATAATGAATCTTGCATAAAATCTGTTTATATAAACCAGATTACCATAAAGAAATAAAATGTTTGTTGTTAACTGCTCATAAAGGATAACTTCCAGGCCATTGGCCTACTTCAAATTGTGTCCTCCACTTTCTCAAAAACTGCCCATTGCACAATATGCTCTTCTTTCCTGCTGTTCTCATCATATTTTAGTTTTTAAATCCTATTAGTTTTCCTTTGGACAAATTTACCCCTCTTTTTTCAACTAGAATAGAAAAATATGGTTAACTGCAATACCTGATGGTTGTTGCTCTACTCCCAAGACAGTCCCGAGATTTACTTGAGTTTGACTAAAACATGAGAATCCACAAAAAAAGTTTACTTTTCTGTTATTTCTATGGCCTTAAGATCGGTCCCATTCTCTCCCTCTTCATAGCTCTTATTTTTCTGTTCTGAAATAAAGTAAATCATACTCCAGAAAACCCAAATTTTACTTTTATATTCAAACTGAGTGCCATATGCCAAGAAAGAAAGAGCCCTAAAGACACGGAATTAGTAAACACAGGGGAAACACACCAAGAGATACAAGACAGAGGAGTCTGACTAAGAAGTTCAAAGAAGAACAAAGAATTTAATGTGGAAATGTTGATTCAGGATATAAGGCAGATGAAAATGATTATTCTGTACATTTCATGACAGAAGCTAAAAAATCTCTATGCAATGCCAAAAAGAAATTAAGAATTCTTTAAGAACAATAAGCTAGAAAACTAAGGAAAAGGAAAAAAAAAAGAGAATTTTTTCTTTATCCTTTTATTAAATGTGAAAAAAAAATACTTAAAAGTATGAGTTCTGGGTTTACTTTTTGTTTTGCTTTTATTCTTTAGCATTGTTTTTACTCTTTTGCATTGTTTTTCCTACACAGCTCTGACTGTGTATCAGGAAAAAGCAGGGGGAAGTCCTTGTAAAACCTACTAATATTATTTATTCAACACATGGTCATATTTATTGCAACCATTACCTCCTCTGTTTATAGGCAATGCAGCGTCTCAGGTCCTGATGCTCTTTCTGGGATCAAAAATCAGAAATACCCTGTCTGGCTTTCTGTCATCTTGAACCAGATTATGTAATTTCCCACAAATTCTGCCACAGATGATTAATTCAATCTACTTAAACATGCTGAATAGAAGGAATTATCATAAAGGCATTGATTTTGCCTTTTCGAAATACAGAGCTGAATTATCTGTACTGTAGGAAAAGTCATGTTTTAGTGAGCTACTTGTTATTCAGGCTCCTAGTGTAGACAATTTAACTAGAATATGAAACTTTATTGGCAAAAACCTAGGATATTACCACTTTAGCATTCTTCCTGCCTCCCATAAGATGATTACAGGTCACAGCTTTATTTGCACTAGTGGTGATTTGAATTCTAATATTTTTATATTTGGCCTAAAAAGGGTATCATGGAATAGATTACAGACACAGAAATTTGAACTCAATTTCTCTTTTGTCCCCCCTACTAAATTGTGTGGCTCCTCGTTGAATGAGTGATTTACTTTTTATTCCACATACATTTTGGTTTTGTATCTTCCTGGCAAAAAGATGGTGCTTTGTGTAATCTAAGCTGAAGAGCTGTGACATGACTGTCGCATCATTTACTAGGCAGAGTAAGCAGGGAAGTAAGTTCATTAAGTCACGAATAGTTGTTACTCAATATTTGGAGGGATAAAATACACTTTTTCCCTCACTGTGGCATCAACTTCTACCAAAATAATCTCATCAGTATGCAGATTATCCGCAATGTGTTTTCAAGATCCTTGATTGCCTCTTGCTATTGCTGATAACAATGATTTTCAGAAACTGAAGGACTGAAGAGGAAACAAGATGAATTTTTCTCCCTCCTTTTTATTTTCTAATTTTTTTCCCTTTAGCATATTTTCTGCATCTGCAGAATCTCTGCAAACTCTATTGCTTTTGAGCATGTTTAATCCCTTTTTATTTAACTATTTGTTTTTTCTTTAAAATAAGAGACCTAAAAATCTATCCATTTTAGAAAGTCTCTTCAATATTGAAAGTCTAACAATTTATAAAAAGTATACCCACATTAACCCTTGCTCATAAGAGAGGGTGAGAGCCTCTGACCTTTAATTTAGAGGTTAAGATTATACAGCTTCTCTGCAGCTAGGTGCTTTTCCTTCTTTAACCGAAAAATATTTTCAGGAATACTTTGATAGGAAGATTTAAGTGCGCTTCTGAAACTTGCCATTCCAGAGAAAGTCTAAAAGAAGTGCCATAGCTGCTCTGTGTCTTTATTAAAAACGAATGGGTTTGTTTTTTTTTTAATTGTTGTCAAAAATGCTAACTCTGAAGAGCCTCTCATTTCAGAGGGATGAAAACAACTTGAAACTTGTCACTAACAGCCAGCCCTTTCCCACTTGTGATGGTCTGTGAGGTCCTTTATATGGAGCCCATCCTAGGTTTTGACACAGATAAGGAATAGCTTCTGTTGGCAGCTGCTTATTTAAAAATACAGAGCAGGGGAAAAAAAAATAAAATAAAAAAAAAAGGAAGGTAATTTTTAAACTAATAGCTGTCACATAGAATTAGGCTGTGTATTTAGTGCAATTTGAACTCCTGAGTGAGAGACACAAAGGCCACACCAACTCAGCAGCTGAAAACTCTCCTTCCCCCAACTCTTCCCAGACTTTTTACCATGTCATAGGGAAAGAATTTATTTCCATATTTACATGGTCAAGCAGCCATATTTGAAGCACAGAAACTTACATTTTAAGATGAATAATAGGTGGGTTTTGTAAAAATTTAAGTGGTCAACTCTAATACCAGCCAAAACCACCAAGAGCAATACAGAGGGTCAGTTCTGCACAAGCAGTATTTGTAAGAAAGCAGAATTAACCCCTCAGGATTATGTTGTTTGGCATTGTTGGTTCCAGTAAATCTGGAATGAGAGTTTTAACACTTCTCACTACACAAATCTTCCTATAAGGGTACTAACTAAACTTTGCGTCTTGCACTATTTATTTTTGAATGAAAAAAAATAAATAAATTGAAAAGGGACCAATGAAGTCACTACTTGTTTTTTTTCCTAATGAGATTTTTCCTAGAACAGAAGAAACATACTGAAATGCATAGATTTTTAGGTCCTTTATTTTAAAGAGAAAAAACAAACAAACAGTTAAACAAAAGTGGATGAAACATGCTCAAAAGTAATAAAGTTTGCAGAGATGTTTCAGCAGGTGCCCTGCTGATAAGCTGCAGCTTAAAGTCTTAAAAGGTCATTTGCAATTCATACACAGACCTCTATCTATGCTGCCTCTACTTTAAAAGGTTGTGTGCAACAAGGCAAAAAAAAAATTATTTCAATCTTCTAAATAATGTTCTGATAAAACCTTCTGAGACAAAAAAGTTAATTCAGCACCTGAGGCACCCAGAATGTTCTGTTGCTTCAATTATTTGCGTATTTTACACGGTCATGTGACAGACTATTTAAAATACAAAGGGTCAACAACAATAGTTTTTCCACAGTAGAGGAAAGTCATATAGAAAAAAAAAGCAGGTAGTTTGAATTTCTAATTAAAATGTCTGCAGAGATAGGTTCTGTTATGCTGTTGAAAATGAGTGTACTTCAAGGACAATAATATACTATTTGGGGTTTTTTTTAAATAGTCAATGAGAGTAAGAGTCGTAAGTATCTACCTAATGCAGGCAAATTATTTGGACATCCTAACCTAGAGGTGGTGTAAAATCAGGCTGAGAGAGGTAGAAATAGAGCTTGAAAATGTGTAAGAGCTGGTCCCATTCCCAGCATGAAACCACTCAGTTTCCAAACAGGGATTATTGATGCACTGGAACCTGAGCTCTGATGTTCCATTTTGGCAGCAGTATGGATAACAGGTTCCTTCCCACTAGAAAAGCTGCTTTTTTTGGTGGTATCTCAGAGTGGCAGCCATGAAAAGCTTTTGTGCTGGTTCCTCACACCATAATTTGCCATTAAGAAATGAAATTTTAAGTAGACAGCCAGGTTTTGTCCAGCTGATCAGGCAGTGGGCAGAACATTTCCTGTTAGACGACAAACTACTAAAATGTAGCCTGGATTAAAAAAAAAAAAGAAGAAAAGAAAATCCTGGTCACGCACTAGGCAGTTCTAAAGAATGAAAATTTGCAACCTTGACAAAAATGCTTGTCATATTTCATTTAATATGATTATGTGGCTTCATTATTTTTTAGTTGATTTATATTTTGCTAAACACTTGACAACTAAGACTCCTAATTTTATAGGGAGCCATTTCAGAATGCAAGAAGTCATAAGTGATCGACTAATTGGAAGAGTTTGCTGAATGTCAAGCATTATGTAAATGAAACTCCTAGTCTATTTAACCTGCTCTTTTAATGTAATTTTGTGAACTGTGTCCAGAGAGTTTAGTAGAGCATGCTGAGTTACTGCAGTGATACAGAGAATAAGATTTCTCCAATGAGAATTCTTATGTTCTTTCTCCTGCCTTTAGTGTTTGTTACACTAGCCTTGATAATCATTAAAAATCCACTGTTTCACACAACTTTAAAACTGTATCTACTATTTTATTCAGTGGAGCTTCTTGTTATGCAAAGAAAGATATCATTTAAAACTGGCAAATATGTGAGTCTAATAATTTTGCCTTTTCAGTGGCATTAAATTTCCAATCTGAGTTTCTTTCGTCTCTCCCCTTCAATCCAGACCAGTAAATGACTGTGTTACATCTTTCTGTCCTTTTCCCCAAGGAAAAGCTGCCTTGCAGCTAAGAGCTCTCCATACTATTTAACAATAAAGTAACAAACTCATTTTTAATGTGTGGTTTTTTTTCAGCTGTAGTTTTAATCCAATTATTCATGCTTGTGACTATACATTAGGCAAGTGTGTCCTTGAGTTGTAGTTTATTCATATAATTAATATACTTTTGATTACATTATGTAAGATTTTCTCTCTAAGTGGGACCCTAATATTAAGACCGCAGATCTGTCTTTTTAAAGGTATTTACTTGAGTGGTCTGGCTTTTTTCTGTTCTTTTTTCTTTTTTTCCTGAATGTTAAGCATTCAGTGGTTTGCAGTAGTTCAGGAAAGATTTTAAGAGTTTAAGAGCTCATTCATTAAATTAAATTAAAAAAAAATAATCTGCTGTAGTTATTAAAGCAGTAAACACCTGATTGTTTATCTGTAAAAGGCAGTTACACTCCCATTGCCTTTAATTAGAGTGGAATATTTTCTGCACCTTAAAGAGTCAAAATCTAATGTACACCCAGGACACTTTACTTCATTAAATCAGAAGGCAGTTGCAGGACAAAATCATCTGAAGTTGTGGTCTAAGCTTTTCCTGTAAAGTTGATTCAAGCCTTGATTTCCATGGCTAAATGTGACAAACGTAACAATTTTTTTTGCTCCTTTTTTACCTAACTGCCTACAAAGCTCAATACCTTTTCCCACCTCCTCCATCTCCCAGGTTTTGGCCACATTCCTCATGAATTCTGTTCTTTGAATGCCTCTGTTCATCTCTGGATATGAAGGGGAAACCTAAAGATTTGTAGAAAACCTGAAGATTTGTACTCCTGTGACTCCATTGCGGTCACCTGTTTAATCTCAGTAAGGACAACACGGGGAAGTTGAATTTAAAAGGAGCTGAAGCTCCAAATTGTAAACATATAGATAATTCATGAAAACACAATAAAGTCATTTCCTACCCATCACCAGCAGTCACAAAGTGTTTGGCATCATTTTGTCTCAAGTAACATGTAGATCTAAAGTTTGTCCTTCTCCTTGTTCTTGTGACAATGCAATACAACGAAGTAAAGAGATTACTTGTTCTTCTGTAAACATTTATGGGAATAAATTTGGTTTTGTAAACGTTCTAAATTTCTTTGGCTCTGAAATACTCAGCATCAAAGGTTAAAGATAACTCCTAAATTGAATTTTCACTTTGCAATGAAATATAAAGAAGATTTTACACTTGGAAGAGATTCAACTGTAAAAGGTTAAGATATCCAGTGAGGCAACAATTTCTGGTAGCTTTCTTTGGCATGAATTTGGGGAGAAAGAAAATCCTGGAACAACCACAAAATTCTTCTCCACTGAAATTCTTGGAGATGTGTGTGAAATGTTTGGGAATATACTGTTATTTCCACCAGGCAAGATTTGTGTTGACCCATGAAGCACTGATATTTCCTTTAAATTATGAAAATGCCTTGAAGAACAAAACCCGAAGCAATGTTAATCCATTCCCATCAAATATTCTTTCTACCTTTATGCTGCCATGAAACCATACTTGAGTGCTGAAAACATATTAACATCAGAACTTAAAAGAAAATGTAGTATGTATATACATATTTACAGAAGCTGAAAGTTTTCCTGTCTAAATGAAAAATATTGAAAGCTGAAATCACGTGGTTTGTGATGAAAGCTGCTGCATCAGATTAAACACTAAAAGCTCCTGCTACAGTATCATGAACTTTTCATCATTTATTAATTAATTATATAGTTGGGCCAGAAATAATTTAGTAGTGGTTAATATTCAAACTTGGTAAAGAGTTACTTCAATTTTCAAGGTTTCTCCTAAAACCTCTTTTTCCTTTTGCTGTTTGTATTCCTCCCTCTAGCAGAATTTTTAGCTGTTAAAAAATAAGTCTTTGCAACAAAAAATAACTGCCGAGTATGCTGATGATCAACATTTCAGAAAGAAGTTTATATGTTAATATTTTGAATTTCATATATTTTAGCTGAACTGGGAACACTGAACTTCAAACTTGTGTTGGATTTCAGCGTATCCACTACAGATTCATTAAGTGTGACCCCATTTTCTGTTAGGAACTGTCCAGTGTGTGATCATCCTGATCCTCAAATACTAAAGACCAATAATAAGCCAAGAAAATTTTAATTTTTTTCTTCTTTGGGGTGTGAGACTGGCCTGTGGATAGCAATCATTCCATTAAGGGGGTGTAAAAACATGGTATGCATCAAGATGAATTGACTTAAATTAGTAACTCAAAGTATTTTGGTGCACCGCTATGTGAAGGGAACTGGGATATAAGTGAGCTTTATTGGCATTTTTTTCTTTTTTAGTCATGTATATTTTATTTTAAACTTAAACTGGGCTTTCTTTTTTTTCTTTTTTTCTTTTTTTTTCTTTTTTTCTTTTTTTCTTTTTTTCTTTTTTTCCTTTTTTTTCCTTTCCCTTTTTTTTGGTAACTTTTTATTGAATGACAACTGAAAGCAATTTTCTTCTAACCTTGATGTTTTCTGTAAAACAAGGATGTATTTATAGAAGACATCAACTTAGAGATATAACCTAGGTGGCACAAATTTCAGTAGCAATTTTTGTGGGTGATTGGTGGATTAATACACAATTCACTGTAAGCAGTGTGTGCAATTTTTACTGTCTTAAAAAAATTATGCCTTTTAAATAGGCATAGACTTTTTTATTTTTGGAAAAGGATTATGCTTTAGATGTTAATTTTTTTAGAATTTTTATTTCACTTTTACAGTTTAAATATGTGGCACAAATAAGTTTTAAATAGGCAGGTGTTTAAAGCAGCTGGAGATGTAGCTGACTCTTTCAAAATAATATGTTAACAAGAATTATGAATAATTGTGTGCTAATACTTCATCTACTTCCCAAAATTTCTCAAGCTAGTTTTGTGGCAAACTGCTCAGCTGTTTTCAATTCTGATCCTGGCTTTTTAAGAACAGTGGTTGTTAAAAAGGGATAACAGCAGTTTTGGGGATCTTAGGGGTCTTTTTCAACCCAAATAGCTCTGTGAATCTGTGATTCTATGCTTGTAACCATGAAGGAGGAACTTCTAAACAAAATAAAACAGTTGGGACACTCACTCCCCAGCATAAAAATGACTCTGAAGACAAAACTCTAAACATTATATTTTTCCACTGTATGTACCACTAGAGAGATGCACAAAATCAGCCAAAACCATTTGTGTATGGTGAACTCCTGAGTTAATGAGAGATTAATATACAGTAAACCTATTAATTAATGAGAGCTAAAATGAATCTCTATATAAATGTAATACATACTAATATTTGGCCATGCATGGAATATTTAAGTAGGTTTATGCTTTGGTGAATCTGGTCCTCAGTCTTGCTGGAAAACAGCTGGTCCTTCTCAGTTTCTCAGTATTTAATACTATAGAAAAACTAATATGATTTTATGTTTTCTTTTACAGGAATTTGAAGGCCACAGAAAATTTACTTTCAAACTATGCCAGTTCCTCTACATGTGTGTCTTAAATAATCACCACTTTATGATTTCTTTGGAAGATGCCTGTAGCTGTTCAATATTTACCTGTTTTACCTGCCAGGTTAAAGTGTTGAGACCTCAACCTCTACTGTTGTTAACTATTGAAACAAATGAATTAAATGAAGCTGGCAACTGTGATGAGGACATTAATGCTTGTGTTTGCACGAGAATTCAGAATATGCAGTAACTATAACTTAGTTAAATGTTCAATGAAAGCATGTTCATTACAGCACATACTTCTTCTGTGCTGTAAAACTTGAATGCTCACACAGAGCATTTGAAAGACAAATCTCAGTTCCCTCACATTATTTTATTTCCTACTGTGTTAATTTTTTTCCCTATCTTTCTGCACTTTCATTCCCTCTTTCAGTAAAAGGAGTTTTTTCAACTCCTTGTACTACTTATGGGTTCTGAACATTACTACCCCTTTTTATTTTTGTGTTTGGGGCAACTATGGGGTACAGCTGGACAATGAGAGATGACAAAACAACATTTTATAATTCAGTGTCAGCTGGTTGAGATACACCACAAAAATATTCTTTTAGGTGAATAATAATAATAATAATGAAAAATTAAAAAACACATTCTGAAATACAAATTATTTTTTATGCTTAAATAGTTTAAGCATTCCACTCAGACTTCCCTCTTGGCCATCCACGGTATCTTGCAGCTTTAGCATAGCCTGCCTTTCTTGGTAAACAAGATGGAATAGTGAACTGCCATTAGGAAAGATTTGTGTGACAAGAAGCAGACCCTTTAACAAGTGTATTACTCAGCCTTGGTCCCCCCTCTCCTTGCAACATTTGAGCTCTGAGTCCAGGAAAGCAATGACAAAACATTCAAGAGGTTTTTATCTTGACTGAATTAATTTTCTCAATGTGACACAAAATGTAATCAATTTTAATACATAACTTGAAAGGTTAGCTTGAAGGATTAGAGCAGTTTGATTGTGAAGTGTGCCCAGAAATCTTGATCTGAGAGAGGATGATGAATTCCTTCAAATTCTTACTGGAGCAATAAAAAGCACAAGGTTGAAATGTTTGAAAATTAGGTGTGCTCACATAATTTCCAACTCATTGGTTTCCCATTTAGACAGGGAGAAAATGGCCTGGGGAATTCTTTGAGGATGTGAATCATGAAAAACCTTCATCTAAAGGCTGCTATAGGTTCATCTCTCTGAAGAACTGACTATTGAAGTCCCCTGAGGAAATACAAAGGCTGCTGTGGTGCTGCAGGATATGCCTTAAGATGGTAGGAAAAGTTCATCCAAGTAGATGAATTCCCTCAAAACTGACCTTTTCTCTTCACCCAGATTATTGTGGAGGTTTAGGTGCTGTGGTGCAGGACAATGCAGGACTCTCTAGAACGTGTTCAATAGCAGAGCATCTCTTTGAGTGCAGAGCAAGAAAGGGGGGAAAGTTTACCCAGCCAAAATGAGAAAAAATTCTGCTTTTGCCTCTCTGCAAAACATTAATATCTTCAAGCTACAGGAAGGAACACAAATGCCTCATTAGCTAAATCCTTTCTTTTTAGCATTTATTGCTATTTGATTCTATCCAGAACCAGCAGTGCCTGTCTTGAGTCTAAATATAAAGATGTTGAAAAGGATGCTGAGGAATATTAGCTAAAACCCTGTTCTACTTGTGATTTAATCTTCTGGGAAAAACTGATTTGGTTCCAAATATCTAGCTACCTTTTCTTAAAACCTCAAAAGTGAAAGGTAAGTTTGAATGAGAATACATCATCTTCAATGAGATTATTTATCTATCTACTTATCTATCTATCTATCTATCTATCTATCTATTATTGTTTTTGCAGCTACTGTGGCAGAAGTACTTTTTTCCTGGTTTTACCAACAGGTTCAGTCTCAAAAGTCATGCTATTGCTTCCAAAACTGCAATGAAATTCTGATATTGAGAGTCTTAATACAATTTATTTTACATCAAAGACAAGTTAAGCCACATGATTTCTTTTTCAATTTGTGTTATGAAGGAGATGCCCACCAAGTTAAAAATATGGATAGCAGCCCTTCCCTCCTGTACATCTGCAACAGCTGTGAAAAACTAAATAGGAGAAGAAAGGCAATGAAAGCCTTGGAGAAATTAGGAATTTAGAATTAAGAATTAATTTTCCTTTCAGACTGAGTGAATGTTTTGTGCTCTTTGGGTCTTCTTATCTGATATTCAGCATTACCTCAATATTGCTGGCAGCCAAAAGCAGGGTGAGGAGTTATAATCAGACAACTGTTTCCTCAAAGAAAAGACTTTGGGGCTGCTGGGCACAGCTCATCAATGAGACAGAAGAATGTTACTGTCATCCGTTCAAGTTAATAACCTGATAAAGAGGGTGAAAAGTAATATATGTGTCCTATGCATAATTGTGTTTACAACTAGACTTCATTTCCTGTAAAGGGCAGCAATATTTCCTCTCATCCTCCAAAGTGCCCCAAATCAAAGCCAAGGTTAATAACCAACCTCACTTCTTCAAAAATGGTGCCTCCAGCAGCTTGGCAGGGCACGTTCAATACACAGGGTGAGCAATTTAAAGCTTAAAATTTGCACTTTGTAAACAGGAAGAAGATTCTTATCAAGGGTCACGATATTTTTCAGACACTTTCTGAGGAAACAGTTTCAGCTAATGGGGAATGATGTGATTCTGATGAACTGTGAAGATTTTTTTAAGTCCTTTGCATATCCCAAAGCAGATGCATGCAATCAGCAGATTCTATTATCATGGACCAGAAGATAACATAAGGAAAAAAATTAAAATAAAATAATGCAAAAATTTAATATGCTAGGAAGTAAGACAAAATTTCTAACTTCCTATTATGTCCTCCATCTATAGAACTGTGGAGTTTCAAATTAATTTGCATTACTGGGCATAAGGCTCAGCAAGAGATCTGAGGTAAAAATCTTGGAGCGGTCTCTCCCAGTGGAAAAAATTAATCTGAACAAGGAAAAATTTATGTTACATCAAAATAGCTAAGTACTTCCTTTTTTTTTTGAGTGTACCAATATGGAACCTCCTTAACATCCTTCAATCTGTCTAGCACCTCAAGGTCATGTGCAATATGGAATAGATATTGCTTTTTTAAAGGCAACAGAATTTTGAGCATGGTACAATCACACCCATTGGAAATAAGATTGATGATGTCAAAACCACAAGCCTGAAGAATCTTGTGCTATTATAAGTCTTAGACTTATCTGTCATCTGGAGAAAAGGAAAACTCAATAATGGTCACACATTTATCAAACGCATCCATGCTTTTAATTTTGAAGAAGAAACCGGGGTACAGAATATATGGACTTAGAGGGAAAGATTTGTCTATGGGCTATCTGTACTATTAAACTGTGAGAACTGCAATGAAATTTCCACATGTCTTTGATTTACACAGGGATGTTTTGCAGCAGAATAGCTTCTTTCACCTTTTGGATTGACAGACCATTGCAGCTGGGAGTGGAAGCACAAGAATATCTCTGTCTGCTGAGTTAAATCACAGAATAACAGAACTGTTGTGTTGGAAGAACCTCTGGAGCTCACCCAGTCCATCCCCTGCCCAGGCACGGTCCCCTGGAGCAGCAGTGACACAGGAACGTGTCCAGCTGGGGCTGGGATGTCTCCAGACAGGGACACTCCAGGCCCTCCCTGGGCAGCTGTTCCAGGGCTCTGCCCCTCCATGGAGACAAGTTCTTCCTCCTGCTGGGCTGCAACTTGCTGTGGTTTATTTCATGGCCACTGCTCCTCATGCTGTCCCTGGCACCCCTGAGCAGAGCCTGGCCCCATGCTCTAGCAGCCCTGGGAGATGTTTGTATGGATTGATGGGATCCCCTCTCAGCCTTCCCTTCTCCAGCCTGACCAGGCCCAGCTCCCGCAGTCTCTGCCCAGCACAGAGATGCTCCAGACCCCAAATCCTCTCTGTGGCTCCCCTGGAGCCTCTGCAGCAGCTCCTGGTCTCTCCTGTGCTGAGGAGCCCAGGGCTGGGCCCAGCACTGCAGAGGTGCCTCAGCTGGGCAGGGCAGAGGGGCAGATCCCCTCCCTGACCTGCTGCCCTCTCTCTTCCTGATGTCCCCAGGGTCCCACTGGCCCTCCTGGCCCCAGGACACTCTGTCAGCTCAGGGTCACTTTGTCCCCCAGCAGCACCCCTATGTCCCCAGCAGGCTGGGAGTGCAGGCCCTGGGGGTTGTTCCTGCCCCAGGGCAGGACCTGCAGTGCCCTTGTGGAAAGAACCTCCCTGGGTTTCTCTGCACCCAACTCTGCAGTCTGCCCAGGGCTCTCTCAGTGGCAGCTCAGCCTCCAGGTGGATCAGCAATTCCCCTACTTCTGTATCGTCATAAATATGAACAAACTTTTGTCAAAAATCACGTCAATCCAGACTTCTCATAGAAATAAAAAGCCACACATGATAATGAAAATCAAGCAAGGCATTAGACATTGGAATTTTCATTATTATTAAAAACAGGTGGCTAACACCACCTTCTAGATTGAATCACTTTGATTAGTTGTGGCACATCATTCTCCTGTCTTTTTCTGCTTATCCTGGGCTATCCCACCCTTTCACTTAACTACTGAAATTTAGCAGTAAGAAGCTCATACTCAGTTCCCCCTTCTTTTGGTTCTTCCAAGGAAAAGGCTCATGGGACCAGTGAACAAATGTCAAAGCTTTACATATAAGAAACTCCTTGAAGAAGCCTGTAGGGATATATCCTTTTTAAGTAGACATATGGATCCTACCTGCCTTGTCCTATTTCATGGGCATTGCAGCTGCCCTGGAAATTTACATTGCTCAGTGGCTCAAGGTGAAGCTGGAGTGGGAGTTAACTGATAGCAGTAAATCCAGGAGGTTAAATATCATCATATGAATGACTTAAAATTCTGTTCTCACTCCTTTGTTATCTCTCTTTTTTTTTTCTTGGTACCTTTTATCCTGGCAATTTATTTTCACTCTTCTAACCTTTTGCATTTCCATCTTTTGTGACTGGCTAACAAGACTAACAAGAGCTTGACTTTTAATTGTTAACACCTCAAAATTCTAAGTTAGTCAAGACCTATTTGATAATATTAATTTAGAGGTTAATTTAAGGTTTTATAAATGGCCTTTTGCCATACCTACTTGCCTTTTCAGGATCTAATAATTACTGTAAGAGATAAGAGGGTAGAAGTGACAAATAAAAAAGAATGTCCTGAGAAGAAAAGGGTAAAAAGCAGACATCAATATTTTTGCATTCTACAAATGAGGAATAAACTGTGGCATATAAATATATAGTAGAGCATATATGTAAGAGCCCATGTTACTTTCTTGGTACAGACCAGATACACTGTTAGTGAAAATTACTTTTTATCTTCACTAAAGGGACATTAAGTGGGTATATTTTGGCAAATTTTGTCCACCATTTGGAACACAAACCACTGCAAACCTAACTATCTCAAATTTAAACACAACAACCATGCACTAGCACCACATTTTCCAAATATGCCACATAATTAGCTACTGCAGAATCATTGTATTGGGTGCAAACTTGGTGTGCCTGTGGAGGAGGAGAGGATATGCTTGAGAATTCAAACAGTCCTTTCAGATTGAGCTGAAAAGAAGTATTTCACCAAATTATGAGTAAGCAAGACATTTTATTTATCGAAAAAAACAGATCTAATGTTAGTCTATGAAACAAATATTCTGTACAATTCTTTAAAAGAAAGTACCATACCTTATGAAAAATGGAGTGGGACAAGAGTTCAAGCTCCCTGTAGAACATCTTGCAAATTTCAGGAATGAATAAGGAGAATCTACTTCAGAGTGACAGATTAAATAATAGGAACAAAAAAATTGGCTGTGAGGGTGAGGGGGCCGTGGCACAGGGTGCCCAGAGAAGCTGCGGCTGCCCCTGAACCCCTGGCAGCGTCCAAGGCCGGGCTGGATGGAGTTTGGAGCAACCTGGGACAGTGAAAGGTGTCCCTGCCCATGGCAGAGGGTGGGAATAGAGGATTTTTAGGATCCCTCCCAACCCAAGACCTCTACTATTCTGTGAATCCTAGATGTGACTAAGGCACCAAAGTTTCTGCCCTGCTGAAAAATGGGGATAATCAACATGTTCCAGGTCTAATCTCCTGAGGAGGGGACAGAGTGTGGCAGAGAATGTGGGACACTGGGTTTCTCCCTGCCTAATTTTAGACGGAGACATAAGTGCCTGCACCATGACACACCACTGCAGTAACTCTGGGACTGAGACCTACTTTGTGTGAGTTAAGAGGATGTCTGGCACGTGTAGGCAGCAGTTTTAAAAGACAGCTGCAATAATTGCTTGGATTTCATCAGCTGATCACTTGAAGATGCCACTATGAGATATCCACCTTTCTAAATCTTTTGATACAGAGTCAGCAAACAAAGCTTTTCCTGAATATGTATTTGTAGCCATTTTCTGTATCATAGAACCTGACTGCTGTGCCATTTCTTCCTCTTATAGCTGTCTGCCCAATCAGCTAATTAAATGTTATCTTCAATCTACTGCCTAATTTCCAAATAATTGATTTCCCTAGAGAGTATCTTCTCTCTCAGAGAGCCTTGTCATAGAAAAAACATTTGCTGCTTTTTTTTTTTCAGGCTTAACTCCCTTCAGTGTCTGAGACTGTATTTACTGCTGCTCAAAGGCTACCCAATCTGAATTTAGCTTGACAAGATTAAAGCAGAATTAATTCAGTCTTCAAGAGCAAGTGTTCTCATATAGTCACAGGATTACAGACTGCAAAATTCTGAGTAAGTGATAACAATTTCATGTACTTGCTAAGAACAGTTGTTTTGTTTTCAAGATACTTCAATTTTTGTTCAGTTTTGGCAGCTGTATATACTTTAAAAATGAAAAAAACCCACAAGTTTTATTAAGAACATTAATTTCTTTATGGCTTCCTTTCCTCATAGCAGAAGGGAACATCCAAACAGAAAGAAAAGGTAATAAAAGTCCAGAAGGATAATGTGGACCAGGATTATAATGTCTTGATGATGTTCTAGCAATGAACAGATAATAAAACACCCTTCAAAAGACATACAAGGGGACATTTCCTATTTATGCAGATTAGGATCATGTAAGGAATGATCAAGCTACCCTTCCTATAGAGTGTCAATTTGTTAAATGGAACAGATTGAAAATAACAGGTCATTTCACACAGGCAAAGCTTATTCCAAACTAAATGGGATCACAAGCATATATTTCATCACCCTGCCATAAACACCTGTAACCAAGGTACTCGGAGTGGTAGTCCAGTGTAAAACATCTGAATTTTCCTCCTTAATACGGACAATTTTATATTTCCAGAGAAAAGAGGGTCTTTGTTTCCAAGCATCAGAAAAGTTGTCACATAATTTGGAAATCTCACAGCACTTTGTAATGATGTCAGTTTTGTAGGAAAAGGAATAAATTGCACCATGTGTTATTTACAAAAATAATTCCAACTATGCCTGGGTTCTTTTCTGAACCAGGTTTAGCACCTCAGGAAAATAAATGAAGTAACTTGATTTCTCCTACGTAAATTTTTTCAGAGAGAAATGTTCTTTATAAATGAAAAAGCCCTGAGTCTTCCTCCTCCAGAGAGAAAACTGATGTCAAACAATTCCTCTGAGCTGTTTGACATGATGTAGCTTGATTATTGGGCAAAGATTTGGCATATCAAGCACATGCTGACAATATTGATCTTTAGTCAGTCACTCTTTTTTCCTCTTTCTTTTTGCAGAAAAGCATTTTTTTGGTTGCATGTACACCCCTGAGCATAGAAAGAAATCTCTCTATGTTCATTCACTGCCCAAGTCACTGATGGCTTTATGCACAACTTTCTGTATTTCCCCTGACATGATAAGATACACATTTGACCTCATCTTGGAGTCAAGTGTTTTTTTAAAATTGGCAGAAACTTACAGTCTGATCACAGACACCTCTATGGCACCTGAGTGGGTTCCTACAACCTGAGAAACTGCCTTTGCTCTCCCACAGCTGCAGAGCTCAGAGGATGAGCTCTGGCTGTAAATCTGTTCCCTAAAGAAGTGCTATTTGGGAAGTAAACACAGCCTTTTGCAGGGCCATAACAACCTGTGAACTCTTCAAATTCTTTCTCTTCTGATTCTTAAAATTTGCCTTCTCAGGCAATGCTCAACAGGAACAGAAAGGGTTCTAGCTTAATAGAGCTAAAATGTGTCACTGAAAGTAGTAAACCAGTAGAAATCTGTGGCCCTTTACACAGTCAGTGTGGCCCACACTCTATAAGATGCTCAGAGAAAAGTGTGGGGTTGGAATAATTCCCTTCTGGACCCAAAATCAGTTTGTGAAACTGATAGAGAGGCCTCATATTGGAGCTGTGGCCTTTAGGAAAGGTGTGGAGCCTTTGATGAAACAAACTAATGAAATTACAGAATAATGGAAAATCTAGAGTCAGAAGGGAGTCACACAGATCATCCACTCTAACTCCTGGCCCTGCCCAACAATTCCACCCTGTATCTGAGGGCATTTCCAAATGCTTACAAATGTTGAGAAGGGCACCAAAATCCTTGTTCTGAGCAATTTTGCAGCAGAAGAAATCCAGTCCATCCAATCTCAGATGCCTGAACAGAAGCTATTAGTGTGCTACAAATCTGACAGCAGGATGATTCCCAGCTTTAGTCCTAAACTTAAGCTGAACCAGTGCTCAAAATCTTACAAGAGGCTTAGGAATGATCCACACAGATGAACAGAAAGGCTTTAAAGACTTTAAATGACCTCTTTGGGGACTATCTATGCTGACAAAACCAGTCTGAAGTGTCAGGCATAGCACCTGCAGGCTCCAACACCTCGATGATGATGAGTCCTGATAGGGCTGTGTGTGTTCCTGGGGAGTCCCAAGTTCCTGTTTAAATGCAGCTGAATTTCCTCCTCCTTTGGTGTCTCCATACCTTTGTTGGCAGCTGAAATGGCTGAAACTGGTTTTGCTCTGGCTCAGGATCACCACCTCCATCATATCAGGTTTTATAAATGAAACACGACTTAAAGACTTTGCCCTCAAGACAAAACCCCCTGCCTAAAACCTCCTGGTTCTGACAGCAGAGATTGAATTATTTGCTCTTCAGGCAGCATCTTTGTACCTTGTTTTTCTTAATGTGGGAAAAGCGAATGCCAGGGCTCAAGAGTAAGTTTAGGGGGACAAAAAGGAAAAATAAAGGATCTGTAATAACCCACTTTATCTTTCATGAAGATTTCTGAAAAGCAGGGCAGCCATAGAGGTAGAATAAAAGGGAAGACCAGAAGCTTCAATGGAAGATGAAGAAGCAGGAGAAAGCTGCAAGAGCAGTTTAAGTGCTCTCAGTAACTCACAGCAAGAGAGATTTACACAACACATAGCCCTTAAGGTTGCATGAGAACCACTCCAGGGTGCCACAGGGTCTTTGGGTGAGACCCTTCTGTGGGATGGGCTGGAGGGCAGGGCTGTCTTTTGACCCACATGTCAAACAAGCTGTAAGCAGCATCTCCACCAAACACTTGATGAACTTCTGAAGCAAAGCTGTCTTGACTGAATGTGGGAAACTTAAAAATAGTAATTGTCCTGTTAAGATGATTGAAGGATTTTGCCCACTCTGGCAAACTGTATGAAGAAGCTGCAACCACCAAAGCCCACTCCCAGACCAATGTGCCTTGTGTTAAACCAGATGAAAGGAAGTTGAAATAAGTTAAAGGTGGTACTATTTGCAAATATCTGAGGTCTAAGGTGGAGTAAAAGGCTGGGTCCAGTAGGTGGAGGCTATAGCTCAGATTGTATTTTGCCACTGGATCCACAGGGATAATAAGGACCTTTCAACTATGGTGCTTATCTCTCTCTCTTCCTTTCCATCCCCCTCCTCTCTCTTTTCTATTTCTATTGCTCTCTCTACCTCACATTTGCTGATAAATAAAATCTGTACTACTGACTTCAGCATATGGTCTCGTTTGCACTTTAATTCAGGCAGAGGCATCCCTCTCTAATACTCAGATCTTAACACTGAATGCCTTCCAAAAATAAGCTCTGCACTGAACACTGAGGCCCAAAACACCTCAGTGTGAATGCAAGCAGTGATGTGACTGGTTTGAAGGTGCATTAGTAGAAACAGACAAATAAGACTGATGCTAATTCAACCTATATTTTGGATTTTTTTTTTTCTTTTTTGGGGGGGAAGTGTTTTGTTTGTTTCTTTCTGTATTTGTTTTTCTGGGTGGTTTTCTTTGAGATATATAAAATTTATTTCCTCACTTCATTCATCTGTTATTCATTACACTGCACCCTTGGGAACAATCTATCATTTAAGTCTTGGGAATGCATCTTGACCTTCTGTCTGCCTCACATGACTCGTCCTACAGAAATGTCCAGACTCATGTGAAATGAGAGTGCAATGAGGTTAAAAAAATAAAAAAATAATCTAGGAGATGAAATTTCAGGCCTTCTAAATTGAAAAGATTGGAGATGGGGAGAAAAGCTCTGTTATCGCTGCGAAACATGAGTTTTTGTGAGTTTTGATCTCAGCAATTTCCCTCATTCAAATTAGATTTTTGTGGGCATGTGATGTACAGAGGATTCCTGATGTGCTCAAGTCTGTTTAAGTTTCTGTCTGCAAGTGAAGTGCGTGATGAACTGCCTTGGATTACTGTGAAAAGAGATAAAACTTTATTACCTTAATTCTAGAGTTAGTTAGCAAAGCCTGTCATTTCAAACAGAGAGGAAGACTGGAGTTAATGAGCTGCTTCAGTGTGAGGGGTTCCTTAGAAAGAAGCTGTGTTTTCACAAAGTGAGGGAAAAAAAAAACCTATCACAGGATCAGTGAGAGGCCTCATAATTAATAAGGCACAAGAGCACAGCGCTGCTTAATGTAACAGAACAATCCTGAACTGTAGACATTGTCAGCGTGGGCTTTCATTTGCAAAGAGCCACTCACTGCCCATGGAAAATCAGGAATTACCAGTCTCATCAGGACCCAAAGTGGTACACACATGGAATTGCTTCATTATTATGCTGTTAGGAAAGTAATGCTCTGTTGCTGTTTGTGGCTCTGCTCTGCCCTTTCAATTACTTTAAGATTAATTGCACTGGTGCATCTATTTTGTACACCGAGTTGGAACAAGATTCTCACAGCACTCAGCCAAATATTCAGCACAAAACCAAGGCTTAAAGGCATCCTAAATGTTGAAATTGTTTGAAATTATGGCCAGCACACTCCAAGCAAGCAGGAGAGGAGGCATGTTTGCTTGAGAGGCTGCTTTTAAACAGCAAGAGCTTTATTTGCTCTTTTATTTCATCATACATGCTGATGCTTGCACCCAGTTGCTTCAGCAGGCTGAACAGTTACTCAGAGAATAACAGATTTCCTGAAGGAAAGAAGCAGCATATTAAAACCATTAATTAAAGAGATGTTCTACTCATGTCTAGGAATAACAGCCTTTTCATTTCACATATGTGAAATAGAGCCATAAAGGCAGAGCACAGGCTGGAATGCTTAAAGAGATATACAGAATTATTGTTTCACCAAACCTTTATTGCTTCACCATTGCTTTTCCCTTCCATTACACACCTGGTACAGCTCAGTGCAGCACCAGCTTGAAGCAGGAAGAGGTAAATATACAAAGAGGTAACCCTTTAGTATCTAAAGAGCCCATTCCAAAGAAATAACGTTGGCTTTAATATTGAATTAACTTTGTTCATACCTGTTCAAAAATTATGTTAGCTCCAGATGTGTCTGAGAAGATGGAAGGCCTGGAGTGTTTCAGGAAATGGCTTGAACAAAGAGTTGAAATAATGTCAAAACCACTGTGATTCTTTTTTTGAAACGTGAGGAAGAGCATTTAGAAATATTCTATGTACACATAAAGTAACATATTTGAGATTTAAAGACATTGGCAGTACCCACTCATGGAGATATTACTTGAATAAAAGGTTGGGAAAAAGCAATTTTAGAACCAGCCGAGCAAAAGATATGTTCTAATCCTTTCATAAGGCATAGGTAGGGCACGATAACAAGCTTGTTTCCTTCCTAATGCTAATCTTAAATTTTCCAAAAACTCTTCCCTTTTCTGTAGGTAAATAGCAAACAGATATGAACAAATGTATTACACAGAGGTAAAAAGCCTCTCATGCAGGAGGTGTTAAGAAAAGTAACACACTGGAAAAGTGATAAAATCTTATTGACGGACTGCTTATTTTATTGATAGCTGGTGACTTAACATTAGAAAATGTGAATTTAGGCTTAGAAAACCTAGACATTTTACTATGAAATATCATATTTAAGTCCATGTCTCCAGCATTTTCTCTTCAGTTTAGAAGTTGGTGTAGAGCCTTGCAAAACCCTGTGGTTTTGACGCAGCCCTTTGCCCCTGAAACATCTGCTACTAGAATCATAAATACTCTCATGATAATCCTGTAGAAGTTAGAAGATGCTTTATCTATGTAACAGGGAATCATAAACTGATTAGCTGAATTTTTGGAATTGTTGCTGGCAATTTTATTATCTTGTTCTTATCTTGAAATGTTTGAGAAGTGAGAAAAAAAAACCCAAAACCACACAAAGAAACCAAAACAAATTACCTGAATCCATTGCTTTCTGAATGGTTTTGCCTACCTCAAATTACTGGCTTTGTACAGAGTGTTTTCTCTACTGGCATTAACAAATCTAAAGGTCCAAATCCTGAGCCTGAATAGGACACCTGGGCTCGAAGGCAAAATCCTCAGACCTCTTGTTTAAATCAACACAAACTTTCCACTACTGAACTCTGAAAATTACTTTGTTGATGCCATGAATAGCTCTTTTTGGATAAATATATAAATCTGACCAGTTTGATATTTATTGATCTGAAAATCTGAAGAATATAAGTAGGCATTAAATATTTCCTTCTCTGAATTGTTTGTGGAGGTCCTATACTTTTCCTATTGGTCACACATTTTAAATGTTAATGGAACATAAAGTTTATTTGAAATGCCTAAATTATTATAGTGAAAAGAAAGTTCAGTATAAAGAAAAGCTTCATGTGCTTTGATGGTATGCTGGAAGAATTTGATGTTGACAAACCTTAAAGCCTATGCAGATGGAATTCTTGTTAAAAAGGTTTGGGGAATATTTTATACATAGTGATTTTTCAAATAAACTGGAATTTATTACACAAAGTCCTTGGGAATAATAATGTTTAATAACAGCAGTGTTATATTACTCCATTATTCTGAGTAACAGCATCATGAAATTTACAAGCACCTTTACTTTAATAAAATGCATAGATAAAAACTTTAACCCAAGTTTTTAAAGGTGTAGGGAATTATTGTTCTTTGTTTTGTGATGATGGAAAACTTATTGTTCCCTTTTTCTCAACACCCATATTCCTCAAGTTCCTTTCCCCCTTCACCACACACATCATTTGTTCTGGGATCTCAATAAAGAAACATGAAACTCATCATTATATATTCCACAGTATTGCTTTAACATCTTAACCATTTAAAAATAACTTTCAGGCAAAGGAACCTGTAGAAATTTCAAAAATCGTGTAAATCAGCATTGGAATAAAACGTAGAGAATTTGCACTATAAAACACCTTTCCTGAGGGAAAAGGGTATCAAAGTTGCATCCTCAAACAACTTAATTAGCTTCTGATTCCAAATTTTCCTTATCTACTATAACCCATCATTTCAAAACAATTCTTACTTATAATAGTTGCAACTTATGTGATTGTATTTGCTTATGAAACTATAACTGAAGTTAATATTTCAGAATAAATTATTTTGATTCAGTCATTTTGACTATTCATCAGTAATATCACAAATATTTTATGTCTATTGACATGAGTAGGTATTAAACAGGAAATACCAATTTTCTATTAGCAAAGAGTAGAATTTAAGGCTTGGAAACCTGGCCTTGGACACTGCCAGGGATCCAGGGGCAGCCACAGCTTCTCTGGGCACCCTGTGCCAGGGTCTCCTCACACTCCCAGGGAACAATTCCTTCCCAATATCCCATCTAACCCACCAGCAGCCCCAAGTTCTTCTCCCAGGGCTGCTCTTGGGCTGCTCATACCCAGGCTGGATCCTTCCTAGGGCAGCACCTTGCACCAGACCCTGGATGCTTTGAGAGATCTGGTGATGAAATGGGGACACATTTTGTTCTGTGCAGAACACAAAGAGGAAGCAATCTCAGCTGGCAAGGTTTTAAGTGCAAGGAATTGGACATTAAAATTCTAGTCAAGCCCAAAGCGGCTCATTCACAAAATTAAGAATGTGATCAACACTCTTCTTTTAGCTGCTTGTAACATGACAAAGAACTTAGTTTCCTCTGGCTGTAATTATTGAAGACAGTAGCTCATGGATGCTTGAAAGTTTGAAGTGAGTACACAGAATGAAAAAGTTAAAAAACATTTTCTCATTACCTCACTCAGGAAATCATAGACATATTGTCATAATATTGTCATACTCTTGAAAAGAAAAAAGAAAAAGGAACATTGAATTTGAATTTATCACTGTCAGTCACTCAGATGTAAATTTTAGCAGCCATTTTGTTATATTCCATTCATTCAGAGTTTGAGGACTCAATCTCCTTTTTTAGTGTCATACTATGGATTAAGACCAGGATGGGAAATAAACAGAACTGTAAAATTAATGTGAGCTGACTCTTCTTGCTCTTTGAAATTCTTAGTCCTTACTCTGATTTTAAAATGCATTGACTAAGTTGTTGTACCTTTCTGAGAGGGTTTGAACAATGAGAAACTCTCCTGGCATTCTTTTCACTATCACAGCTGTGGTATAAGGGGAGGCAGCAATTTCCACTAGAAACCTGTGTATTCATAGGTAAAAACGAGATGAAATATCTATTTTGTTTTATTGTTTGATATTTCCTGTGCACAGAGAGGTGTTACAGGTGTTTTTGGCTTTTTTTTGCTTTTTTTAAATTTTATTTGGGTGTTTGGGTTAGGTGTTTTTTTTTTGGGGGGGGGGGGTTTGTTTGTTTGCTTTTGTGTTTTGTTGTAGTAATTGTTGTTGTTGTTGTTGTTGTTGTTGTTGTTATTTTGGGGTTTTTTGTTTTGTTTTCTTGTGGACAAGTCTCATTGTCTTCAGAAGTCTTCTCTGAGCAGAATTTGAACTCTTCAGATATTACCCAAGATTTTTTCTGTGCTACTGCAGGCAAATCCCAGATGTGGGACCACCACCACTGCAACAGGAAGTATTATCATTTGTGTTGTGTTGATAACCACAACTTCCATGCAGTATTTTGTTCAGCTTGTCTCTGTTTTCATTCAAGGGTTTTTGGGTGCAGCTCAACTCAATAAGTGCAAGTTTGGAGATTACCCCAGCTGTACATGTGTTTGTGGCTGAGAAACACTCGGGTGCTTAACACAGGCAATGGAATTCACAAATTGACACAAAGCTTAAGTGAAGTTTAAAGGATATAAAATTGGATCTAGTTGCATTGCATTCCCCTGGCTAAGTTACACATAACTAAAATGCTTCTTTTTCAAACCTGAGACTAAAGAACTCTGTTTGACCAGGAATGGAAGCAGAATTTAATATACTCAGCTGCAGTGTCAGGTAAGGAAATGAAGCCAGTTTTCTGCACATTTCTGGGTTAAAAAGAAAGTATTTAAAACGTTTAGGAGGCTGCTTGTGTCTAGTTCTAAGTATGACTTGGATGCTAGTAAATGCTCTTCATTTATGAAGGTCTTGAAGCACAGTAAAATAAAATGCTTCATCCCAGACTCATCTTGGCAGATTGAGATCAGAGAGACTGGAAAGGACAATTCCTTTTTATCACAGCTTCATTTCTAGATGATGACTCCAGATGTTACTGTGTATCTTTGATAAAGATCACTTGTGAGCTCAAGAAACGCTACTTATATGAAGACAAAGAATCAGAACAGCTTCAGCAACTGTTAAAAACCACAAAAACTTTTGCAGTGCAATTCATCACTGCAGTTATCATCACATCTGGGCATAGAGCAGGAAAATATTTGAGCTGCAAGTGAAATAGAAAGGTTGCTAACCCACCATGTCTTCAGGGATAGATTTGAAAACACAGAAATACAAATATTCAACTGTCTGAAATCACAATGCAGTTAGGATTTGAGGGGAGAAATTTCAAGATAAGGTACAGATCACGCCTGCCTAGTTTGTTGCTTAGTCATATAGAGGCTTAATATTAAGTTGCAGCATTTAGGTATTTTAGGAATAATATAAATATGATCTGCTCAAATGTGTTTAAGCAGTGTCACCCAAACATATCCTAAACGTGTGACACCACCAAAGACAGTATTTTATCCAGTTATGCTGAGGTCACAGTGTCATATCTCCACATCATCTTTTTATATATTCAGAAAGGGAAGGAAAATGAGAAAAAACATCCAAGGTGTTGCAAAAACCATCTGTTTTTAGAGTGCATTAGATATTACTTTAAGTCATAATTTCATTTTCTAAACTTACAACTGAATAAAAATCTCAACTGGAAAGATATCAGCATTACAATAAAGAACTCATCCTCCTTCATTACCACCTCAGAGAGTACCTTTTCTGGACAAATTTAACAGAATAAACTCACCTAAAGGATAAAGACAGTTTTCCATTTTCCTTGTTCTTTTTCCAGATGAGGACAAAAGCTCCTTTATTTCAGAGGTGGCTGCAGAGCTGTTCAGCTATAATTACACCACAGGGGTTAGAATAGTGGGTGTTGCCTAAAAAGTATTTCATCCAAGTCAAGGTTGGTCAGAAAAATGCAGTTTAATACCGAAAAATGAATAGCAGCCTGGAGGTTGTTGAAACCATTTTTGTGGATATATATGTACCTTATCTATTAAAAGATAATTATCACTGAATACATTATCTTTAAAATTACAGCCAGAAAAGATTAATTTAACAGCACATTAGATAAAATGATTTTGACAAAGTGTCATTCACAGACAAATCTTGCCATTTTACAGTGACATTGTGAAACAAGGAATAGGACTTTTTAAAATTTTCCTGCTTGGAATCTCCAAAGTGCTGTAGCAAAATCTGATTTTAAATGTACAGAAAAATGAACTAGAATAATAGCATGTTTGCCTATACTTTCAATAGTCATATCTCAAACTACTACTAATAAAGTGATTAAAAAAACTTTTATACTTGGGAGTGTAATATTAAATTTTAAGGCTAAATGTACATCAATACTATATTTCTGTTATTGTGCAGATGTTTACAAAAAATGTGTGTCTTAGATGCAAATTATCTGGTTTAACCGCCTTGACTCAGAAAATACAATAAATACCATTAAATTAAGTTATTGCTTAATAACAATAAATTAATTATCCTCAAATATCAACTTTTAAATTTAATTTTTGTGATTCGTATTTATTCAACTCACAATTCCAGATTTTTTTCTTCCTGACAATTTACGCAGAACATGTAATTTCCTGTGCAGCAGAATCAGTTCTGAAAAGGAGCTACATGTAATCCCTGTCTTCTGTCTTCTCCTGTTCTAGGAAGAAGTTGAGTTGTGCAAATTCTTGTTGTGCAGGTTCTTCTCCCTCATTGTCATTTTTCGAGGGAAGGGTAAAACAAGAATGCAATAAAATTGGCATACACCTCCTGAAATTGCACAAACAGATTTTGATCCATGAGAGATAGCTAGGCTGAAAACTTGCCTTCCAAGGATTTCAGAAATTGCCTATAAACGTTCATATTTTTCGCAAACAAACCAACAAAAAAGTGTTATTTCCCAAAACTGCTCATCTATGCTACGTGACCTCAAATGCTGTCCTAAAGCACCACCCAGACATGAATATTCTTTTTCCATTGGTTTTTCCTAATATTTTCCTTAGAAATTTTCATCCTCTCTGGGAGACAAAATATTTAGAGTGTGGGATGACTTTTCAGGTTCAACAAAGCCTTTCAACAAGGCTACACCACACTGTCCTTAAACAGGAACAGCCATCTAGTTAAAAATTACCGAAAAATTAAACTTCCTCCCTTAAAGATCCATTAAACAGACAAAAATGTCCTCTTTCTAAACAGTGAGAAATGATGAGATTGTGGAAGTTTGGTATTAAGTAGCTAGAGAAGTGTGTTTTTTGGATGATCTCCTTTCTGGTATACACAGGGGCTTATTTTGGAGGATGGAGCAAATAATTTAAACAGAAGTAAAATAGGTTATCATAATACAGGATCTGCCTTCTCCCCTTTTAAAAAGGCATCAAAGTTAAGTGTATGAAAATTTTTTTAAAACCCCCCTTTACCCTCAAGCAAACAGGAGGTGAAAGTAAGGAGAGACTGCATTGAAAAATCAGTGGAGTCATAAATAACAAAAGTGATGTCAGAAGTTTCGACACACTCTGATCCTCTTTTCCTCTTGATGCAAGGATTTTAATTTAAATCTTATTTGGAAACTTTATATCCATTCTGTTCTTTACTTTTGTAATAAAATTATGGATATTGAATTGTGAAATGCTGCACGGCAGACATGGGAACTATTAATCTAATTTTATTGTTAGAAACCTGCTATTTGGTTCTTCTATTACCCTATATTTTGTAGATTTCTATAATTATGCAAACCTTTCACACAGCCAAAAATTTTCTATTGATTTTGCAATAGCTTCTCTTTGGAGAAGAATCCATCAAGCAAACAAATAAGTAAAGTAGTTCAGTTGTGAAAGTACAGAAACACTGAAGCAAGAAGAAAAAACTTTTCTGAAAGTATAAAATTGGCAGTCTCTTCTCAAAACTTGGCCTTCTTTGCTCTTTTGTTCATGTCCCAATACTTCTCTTTCCCATCTTNAATAAAATTAAACAAGCATTTGCATATAGGCCCAATATTTCATTTCCATCCAGAGTGTTATTTTCTCTCTTTCTATGCTTGTGTGGATCTCAGCTACAAGAGGAAACTCCAGTGTATTTATAGGAAGAGTTTTCATGAAATATCCAATTTCAAGCATCAACCCTGAGTTGGTCACTTTGATTGAAAGGCACCTGTGTCGGGTCAGGATTATGCGCAAAACCCAACAAGCACCACAAGGCTTTTTTGGGGAGTCCAAACCCCTGCCTGACTCTGTGGAGAGCATTTCCATCACCCATCCTCCTTATCAATAATTTGCTTATCTGGTTCAATGCCAGTTTTTCCTTCAGAATTTGGACTTGTGATTGTAAACACCTAAACATATTTATTGCCTCAGGTTATGATCAGGAATCTGTATTATCAATAATGTGTAGTTCTCCCAGTGGATTCTGTGTGTTCTTATCACTATTTAAAGGCCAAGTTTCCAAAATCTGAGATTTAGAGGGGAAACAAAAAAAGGAAGCAATAGAAGGGGATAATGAAAAATATGACATATTAAGTAATAAATGGATAAAACTATAATATGGACTGATTTGCCTGATCCAGCAATTCCATCAATATGGATTTTAATTATGAGGGATCTGTAAAGGAAGCTAAGTTGGCACAGAAAGAGAGTTTGCAGTCACAAATCTGTTTGCACTGCTCTCAGCATGCTGGGCACATTTACCCAGCACTGGGACTTGTGACAAAATCCTGACAGTGGTCCTTGCTCTTGAAAATCCTGGCACCTGTCCCTTAATTCTAAACGAGCTGGAAATCAACAATATTAGGGATTATAATGCCTGTGAACAAACCATTCCTAGCATTGGGGTTTGTATTTCACTCTGAAGCAAGTTCTCGCTGTTTAAATATGCATTTTTGTTTCTCACTCCCTGGGTGTGAATCTCCTTATTTGTTTTTTGTAATTAAATGTCAGACTCTCGAGCTCTATTTGCCTGTTTACACAGGTGGAGCACTGCGTGTTAACAGGAAATCTCTTCAGGGACTTCTGTGCTTCTTCTGTAAAGACAGGGCACAATACTTATTAATCTCTCTGCTTGTAAATGACCCTTCATTTATTCAGCAGATTAATAAATGACAGTTTGAAACAATAGAGCATTTCTGGTGCTGTGTTTCTCTCATATGCATGGTGTGCTGTGCTATCACATGTTGATGAATTTTATCCATAATTTTCTAATATTGCCAAAATTTCTCATCAACCTTCATCAGTTTGATCTTCAATATTTGTACAAGAAGAAATATTTGTTCAAAATACTTATACAAACCCCTGGTATTTTCAAAATCAGAGGAAATGAAGGAGATTAACACTTTTCATTCCAGTGGAAAGAAGGGCAAATTGAATGCACTTGGATGATAATGTAATATAACAAATTGATTTTGAGGTCAGTTTCTGATTTACTAGAGACATTAACCCTCAATTAATATCAACATTTTTTCTGTTAGTAAGCAGAATTTATATTTATTTTTTAGCAGGTAAGAGTTTATAAATCGAATATTAAAAAAATAAGCTTTTAAAATATCTTGGTCCTCCGAGGTTCTTTACAAAGTATAATCATTGCAAACGTGCTTTCAAGTCAAAATACCAATAATAAGCTAATAAAAACTTATCAGTGCTATTATATAAGTTTTGAACCAATTTTGTCATCTTATTAAAGCTCCAGAATAGTTCTCCAAGGGGCACTAAAAAATGTTCTTACACTAAAGTTCGGTGAGTCTGGATTTAGAAAACTGCTCACAGGCTCAAATGTTTCTTACCTGAAACATATAACCAACTGCAATGTCAAAATTATCTGACATTTTAAGAAACCAAAGTCAAAACACAACCTATCAACATATTTCTAAAATTTAGTAACAATATCTAGACCTCTATCTGTAATTCCCAGAAAAAACTGCAGTTTTGCTCAGGACTACAGGACCAATGCTATTTGGGATAGCATTTCCTTTGATGAAGCACCAAAGTGTGTTGGGACTTTTTTCCTTAGTTTTAAGACTTTTTCTGTGTTTAGTTGTTGAGTTTCCATAACAAAGGAATATGGAATAGCTCTGGTTATGCAGATCAAGTTTTCTGGAGTTTCAAAGTGAAATTTATGATTTTTTCTTTCATTTTTACATAAATTTCAACTCCTCCAATCTTTTGGAAAGACATATGAAAATAGAAGTGATTTAAGACACCTTAAGTTTTGCACTAAATCAGATATTCACTTTTTCTTTATTCAAACATCGTTCACCAGAATTCTTCTTGTGGCTGATAATGAACACACAAAAAACCATTATCAAAAGCAGCTGTGATTGCAGCCTTGTGGATTCTCTGCCTGAGTTAGCAAAGATAGATTTTTAATAAAACTTTCTGTTTTGTAAGAACTTTAATATTACAGGTCACAGATGAAGAGAAACCAAAGTAATAGATAATTCCATTCACCTCAACTTGGTTGGCCAATCTGATAAAATTAAAAGGCCCTCAATATTTATAAAAACCTTTTAAAAAGCTTCCAAAAACCAGGGAATCCTGAGAATTTTCATGCATCTCAGGTGCCAGAAACAGGAATTTTTGAAATACTACATAAAATGATCTATCACTTTTGTGATAAAACAGAAAATCTGGAATTCTGGTCCCCCTGGACTTAAAGTGAGCCTTACCATGGATTTCCAGTTTGTCCAAATTCACTGCTGATTATCACAGATTTGTTCAGAAAAAGGCAGCCCTAAAAGTTTGTGTTCAATCCACCTTCTATCTATAACAAGTAGCTAAGAAACATCAGATTCTGGCATTGAAAAAAGTGCAAAGGGTTTTGCACAGCTTTTGCTGAAAAGCCCTCATCTGGTTTCAGGTGAAATGGTACACGGCAGAAATAAAATTTATTTGGTCCAAGTCCTGTCCAACCCGGCCTTGGACATTTCCAGGGACCCAGGGGCAGTCACAGCTTCTCTAGGCACCTTGGGAGCCCACAACATTAAGGTGTCATCCCCAGAAAATGTCAAAGTACTGATTTTGCACACAACTTTGACCATTTTAAGAGTTACAGCTTCAGACAAGCTGGAAGAGCTTGTCAAACGTCAAGCCTGTGAGGTAAAGTTTCTGAAATACCAACAATTAGCTCAGTTTGTCTATCTCTTTTAGGGTCCTGATCTTGGCTTGGAATGGCTGATGTGAGTCAATACTTTGACAGGGAGGTGGCATTTGTTCAATTCAAATGACACCCATCATGCTGACTTTTATTCTAAAGCTCCGAGAGGTTAATTGAACGGATATGAAGGATAAGCCAGTCTAAAATTGCCTCTACTCTGCCTCAGAAGTACTAAGCCCTTGGACTTAATTTAAGACTCCCCTCTTTTGTGCATGAGATGGAATCATGTTGGAAGTTTAAAGGAGGAAATGGCAATAAAAGACAACTTACTTTTAAAATTTGCAGATAGTGGGGAGATTCAGTACAACAGGGTTTAATGGTATTTGCGTCTATCAATGAAACTCAGGTGTCTCCCTGCTAACTCCTTGTAAGCTGAAGAGTTGGGTGCAGAGAAACCCAGGGAGCTTCTTTCCACACGGGCACTGCAGGTCCTGCCCCAGGGCAGGAACAACCCCCAGGGGCAGCTCTGGGGGAAGGGCCTGAGGGTGCTGCTGGGGGACAAGGTGACCCTGAGCTGACAGAGCGTCCTGGGGCCAGGAGGGCCAGTGGGACCCTTTGGACATTGGGAAGAGAGAGGGCAGCAGGTCAGGGAGGGGATCTGCCCCTCTGCCCTGCCCAGCTGAGGCACCTCTGCAGTGCTGGGCCCAGCCCTGGGCTCCTCAGCACAGGAGAGACCAGGAGCTGCTGCAGAGGCTCCAGGGGAGCCACAGAGAGGATTTGGGGTCTGGAGCATCTCTGTGCTGGGCAGAGACTGCGGGAGCTGGGCCTGATCAGGCTGGAGAAGGGAAGGCTGAGAGGGGATCCCATCAATCCATACAAACATCTCCCAGGGCTGCCAGAGGATGGGGCCAGGCTCTGCTCAGGGGTGCCAGGGACAGCATGAGGAGCAGTGGCCATGAAATAAACCACAGCAAGTTGCAGCCCAGCAGGAGGAAGAACTTGTCTCCATGGAGGGGCAGAGCCCTGGAACAGCTGCCCAGGGAGGGCCTGGAGTGTCCCTGTCTGGAGACATCCCAGCCCCAGCTGGACACGTTCCTGTGTCACTGCTGCTCCAGGGAGCCCTGTCTGGGCAGAGGATGGACTGGGTGAGCTACAACTGCTCCAACTGTTCTGTTATTCTGTAATATGTAAGGGAAAGTGTGATATGAACTCATTATTTCTTTTTTATTATCATTATTATGATCCTCAAAACTGAAATAGCAGATAATTTAATATCAATTAGAGTGGATCTATAATGAGCTCCATCTTTAGTTCAATAACAACAACTTGCAGACTTTTGTTTTAGATGCAAATTAAATAAGGTATAGTCACTGTATACTTTGTTCAGAAGGTAATTATGAGACATTTTGGAAAAGTTTTATCAGGCATTATGCTCAGTTTTGTAAAATAGCAGCCTGTGTTGGAAAAAATGAGCAAAGCAAAATCTGCTGTGATTTTTTTCCTCTCTGCATGACCAAATAAAGTTAGTTTTCTGTCTAGATTGTAGCAGACTTGTGATAAAGACAAAATAAGAAGAGTGTAAAGTGCCTTGTCAAAGAAAAATATGTCTTAGTTGGAAAATATATTAAGATGATTTTTCAGGGAGTACGGCTGTAATCCTACCCAAGATTGCTTCATGCTTACTGTGGGAACCTTTCTGATTGATTGCATTTCAGCACTTCTCAGTTTTAGGAAATTTCACATTATTCTTGTTTCTAAGACGACAAGAAGAACACCTTTCTGCAGTGGTTATTTTAAGATGCACAAGTATGTATATTTTTTTTCCTTATATTTGAAACCTAAAAGATTGTGAAGAACTTGTGTGTTTCATAAAAATAAAAAGAAACACAAAAAAAAAGTCAAAATTCTGTTTAAAAGGCGTCCTTTAGTTTGCCTTATCTAGGGGACTTCTCTAATCTAAACAAAATCATAACACAGTTTTTTTCAAGTAACTCTTATTTTTCATACTCTTCAGTAAGCAGTCCTAAATATTTTGGTTTCACTGGAAGTAAAACTAAAGGTCTTTCTGGACATATGAAAGTCTGAAGTCAGCACTCAAGTCAATACTCAAATGTATTTACGTGTCATAACACTCATTGGGCTGAGATTAATTGTAATTTTATTTGCCTGGCCTTAAGTGGTATCTCCTCTTCCAAATTTTACATCTTTCAAATTGCAAAATGAGAACAAAATTGGAAAAATGCAGTGAAGAGCTTCTCTTTCCTTGTTTTGTTGGTTTTTCTGGTTTTTTGGGGTTGGTTTTTCATTGTTGCTGTTGTTGTTTTGTTTTTGTGTTTTGTTTTGTGGTTTTTGTTGGTTTTTTGTTTGTTTATTTTTTGCTTTGTTTTGTTCAGTTTTGAGGTTTTTTTATTATTTTGTTGTGAATGATACCACAACCATCCACCTGGTTTAGCTGGCCTGGGTACATAAGACAGACAGATCAACCAAAGAGGTGAAAATTATTACTAATCCTAGTATTTGCTGAGGTATTCCATCAGTTTTGTCCCATTACTAATGAACAGTCATTTTCACCCTCAAATCTCAGCAAAATGTCAACAACAAATGAAAATCCTCTTGCAATGTTCAGTGGCTTCCAGGAAATATTTCTCATATATTTAAATATTTACATTTTTAGTTTTAAATGCCATAGTCTTAAAGGGGAACTAGTATCCTTTAAATCTTCTTAGGAATAACAATATACAAAATATATGGGATTTACAAATTAAAATATCCAAACTAGGTATACACCTATTTTTGTCATTCAGTCTCTTTTGTTATATCCAGCTCCACTGGAAATCAAAATTTCTTAATCTCTCAACAACCCTTGGAATTTTATTTTCTGGGTATACTTTTTTTTTTAATTGATACTGACCTTGTTTTACATTGTGTTTTAAAATGTTTCTGAAAGATGCTTATTAAACTGTGTCACCTGAACTTGTTTCTGTTGCTTTGATTTCTGATCTATTGATAAAAATATCAATGGTGAACACTTCTAAATTAAGCAGTGAAGTTTTAAAACATTTTTGTAACATTAAGCTTTTGACATCTGTAATTTCTACAGGAGCTAATTGCCATTTGAAATATAAAAAGTTAAATGTAAAAGGCTCTGAGATTTTTTTCTGGATCACCAGGTTCAACTTTTGCCCTCAGATTCATCCACCGTAAAAACTGTGCTTATAAATGTTGGGGTTTGTCTTAACACCAGTAGCATCTCCAGCTATTGAAATATTTTCTCTGTTAGAAATATTCTTTAAAATAAATTAATTGTTAGTTTACATTTGGTGCTGGTTTAATGTTAACATTGAAAAACAGGGGGTTAATTTTCTGGTATAATAGTTGATAGATACTAATTATTCTGCTATACTAATGTGAGAAATTGTACCTCAAAATCTATGTAATGTGAGCATTCACAAATAGAACAAGATGAGGTGAATTAGGCCACTTCTGAGTACTTCCGTGCTGGCTAAAACAATGCAATCTACTTTTAGGATTTGTATCATGGTAGAAATTAAATGGTTTTCCTGAAGTGATAAACTTATTTCATTTTCGTGATAACTTTTGCCACTCTTATGCTCATATTAAAGCACATTTCAACCTAACTTTTCCTGGTTTTAACCATTAGTTTTATTCATGGCCTAAAAAACCTGCCTCAATCCTGTCTGTATAAAATTTTTCAGGTTATGGGATGAGGACAGGTAATAGGACCCTTTTTTCCCTTTTCCTTTTCATTTTTTTTTTCTTTATTCTGTGAGGCCTTATAAAAGCCTTGTCAGGAGCAAAGCAGAAAGAAAAACTCTTTGGATTAACTGTGTCTCTGAACCTTCTTGATGCTCTAAATTGTTGAATTAATATTACAGAACAGGGTGCTCAAGGCAGTGAAAGAAGCAAATATTCTGCCCTAATCCCAAAAGATCCTGAACAAATTTTGGAAAAGAAATAAACATGAAATGGCAATTTCTATCTGATTCTGTATGAAAGAACTGTGATGGGCAAGGTTGAAGAGTTGTTTATAATAGAAGGATTGTGAGATAGGCTGTTTTACTTTTTCCCAAAAGACAAATCCCACTTACTGCTGTTCATGATATTATCTTTCTATCTCATGTAAGACTTCTGTTTAATGTAAATGTGGCAGATTCTGTTTTCTGTTTCTCATTTTCTGATAAAAAGGTATTTCCACTGGGTAGATTAAAGAGTTCTGCTCTCATGTTTCAATATTACTTTCAGAGTCAAGGGACTATGTTAGTCCTATCTGTAACCTGTTCTTTATTTAAAGAGGAGTTCTGGCTGTCTGAAATCATGTTTTAGATCACTGTAGCACTGCAGCAACATTGATTTGTACTTTTGGGTGAAAAATGAAAGACAACATTATACAGCATAATTATGCTGATGCCTCAGCTGAGCTTCAGCACATCTCCTGTGGGGGTTTGAGCATAAAAAGTCTGAACAAAGCTGGGTTGAAAAATAGCGTGGCTCATCCCTTTCATTATGAACTCAATTCCTGTTCCTTGCCTCCTGAATGCTCTGAATCTAATTCAGTCTTTGGTTGACATAAGTAGTAATTGCTTACAAAGGCTGGGGATCGTGGAACCGTGACAGGAGCAAAAATGTTAATCCTAAAGTACTTTCTGAGCATTCCTGTCAGTGAATGGAGGGGCCTGTGGCATAGAAAAGGGCACTGCACCCTTCTGAAGCCACAGAGATCTCTTGGGTGCTTCACTCAGGAAAGTTTCAGAAAACAATCAAGATATTTCCAGAAAAATATGAAGACTGATTTTCTACATTATTTCTCTTCAACTTTATAAATGTGGTTAAAAGTTAAGCAATGTTGCTTTTCATCCACTGCTGCAGTTAAACAGATTCTGCCCCCTAGGACTTTTTAAAAGATCATGAAACATTGTGGTATGCCTGACTCTCCTCACCATGATCAAAAGACCATGCTGTGTCAATATGTTCCTTCCAATAGTCAGGTGCACAGAATTTATTTTCTCTCTGAGACTACTCATGAAACACCATTACACCTTCATGCAATCCAGTGCATACGTGGACAAGACCAACGTAAAAATATAGAAGAGGAATTGTGCATCTATTATTTAAGCTAATACCAGATATAGCAGTTAAAAGACACTAGAAAAAAATTTACTTTACTTCCCTGCCAGGAGAACTTGTCAGAACATCAAGTGACAAATGCAGTCTTATTCTACTCTGAAGTAGAAAGAAGTTTACCCTTGACTCAAAATATGATGAAAAATGCTTTCAATTTCTTTCTGTTTGGCAGTGGAATTCAGTAAGTTACTGGGAGCTCCCACTAGGCATGTCTTTTCTTGGTGGGAAAGTCACTCAGACTTTCATCAAATCCCAGTCTTGCTGTTTTTAAAAGTATTACATATTTTAATAGAAGAATATGAGGAATATCCAGTGCTTCTGGCTTTGTCAATAGCTGGAGATTGACTGAACAGAATCCAAGTTGTAAATCTTTTCATTTCCAATTTTTCATACTGTTTTTAACAACTGACCAAAGAAACATTTCATGTTCAGCCCTCAGTGTTGTCTGAATTCCCCCAAATACTAAACATGTTTCTTTTAACTGACTTTTCAGTTAAAATACTTTCATTTTTATTTTGATTCAGTCACAAAGCTGTAAAAAAACCCAGAGTAATTATAGTTTGAATAATCTTTTTGGAAGACAAGAAATTCTGGAAATAATTGAGAGCAATTTAATGAAAATTCTTTTCTGCTGAAGGAAAAGTTTGAAATAATCAGAAAATTCAATGTGAAATTGTCAGATTCAGAGGTTCTGGAGCTAACAGAAAATATGGAGGTCACTGATTTTTTCTGAGCAGGTCTTGGGAACGTAACAATTAAAGTTGTTAGTGTTTCTACATTATCGGGATCGTGGCAAAGGACAGCCTAAATATTGAGAGTTTATTTGTTTTACTTAATGCTGTCAGGACTCTTCCATTCTATTTGGTCTGAGAGGACACATGACATAAAAACCAAGATAAATGACCCTAGTGAGAAGCTAAATGAAAATTCAAGAGTTATATAGGTAAAAATACCCATGTTGATGGAGTGACTTTTCCTCTCAATCTGTCCCAAATAAAAGGGTAATATAACTATCATAAAAATATTTTGTCCAAATATATTAGAAGGAATGCTTTCGCCACCTCTGAGATGCTGAGCTTTCTGTTTATCTACCCTAAAGATCAGACACTAATTGGAAATACTTTTTTTATGCAATTACTTACATTGAAAACTTTATCTATAAAATATTGAAGAAAAATTCCCACACTTTTCCATTTCATATTGGTGAATCAGGATTTAGGAAACAGGCCAGAGTTTATTCACTTTGTATTTCAGAAATATCTATAAACATTTATTAATTTTAATGGGGTTTAAGTGTTGCCTTGGTTTTGAATACCTTATATTAAGGAAAAAAAAACCAAACCAACAAAAACCCCCACATTTTATGATCTGCCAACAGCATAATGGAATACATTATTTATCAGCTCCAAAGCAGAATAGACGAATGTTTAGAAAACAGGTTGAAAACTGTGGCTGCATTTCATCAAATATTGTAAGTACTTATCTGACAAGAATAAGGACAAGAATATTATCTCTGGATTCTGAATTCATGTGGTAAATAAGAAAATCAGGCAATTCTCAAAAGAATTCAAAGGCCATTAGTCTGAATGAAAACAAAGATCTGAAATGAACAGAGTACACAGGAACAAAAATCACCTGGCTGAGCATTAGCACCTGGTGGGCAGCTGCCAAAGTAATTCTGTTCAAAAAGAAAAAAAATAATTGTTATCATTAGGGAATGATTTTGAAAAACTTTTCTTTCAGTATGTTAGTGAATTCATTTAAAAATTCAGTTGAAAATCTTATTCCAGGTCAGGAATCTGTTGACAGAAGATCTGAACATGGAGAGGAGGAGCAGGAAATGGTTTGAGATTGCCTTTATTAAACATGCCCATATCAAGAAGTGCCCAAACTTTAAAGAAAGCCTTGTTGCACTCCTGTTTTCACAAAGATCTTCTCCTCTGCCTGAAGACGCTGACAAAACAGATTTGACAGGACAATATATGCATTATTACATTTCTTTTCATCAGTTGGAGCTCCCACTTTGCTCTTTCCCTGTGGTCATAAAACACCAGTGATACGAAATCCTGCTATGTCTTCATCACAGGCATCAACACCCTGGGATCCTCTGTCCAAATCAGCTGGCCTTTTGCAAAAGTCACTGAGTCAAAACTCCCCCCACCCTTGCTAGGTGCTTTTTTGACAGTCTAATGTAGAGAACTGAGGACTTGGTGGAGTGGGGGAAAACAACATATGTGATGGGAAGAGAAATGTGACCTCCTATGATGCAAACAGGCTGTAGGGCTGGAATGTGTAATGCCATTACAGGTAAAGTCATATTTTTGTGTCTCTGTCATGGAAAAAAACTGAGAGACCACCCTTGGAAAACACAGTTCTTAATAAGAGAGGAACTGGCAAACTGAAAACCAGAAAAATGTCACAGAGATCTCACAGTGACATGAGTAGGAAAGGGTGCAAATTTACAGCACAGCACCTGCTTCCACCTTCCCCAGATCACATCAGAGATGAATTCACACTGTCACTCACACACAGGGTGAATTCCTGAGTCTCCCAGAGCTGCCAGGAGAGCTTTTTTTACCTCCATTATGCCCATTGTGCTTCAAAATAAAGCTATTTTCACAAGGCAACACCCATGACCAGTGACATGTGCAACTGAAAGGAAAAGAACGTAACTCCCATTCCATCTCTGCTGGCTGTGATACTGAAGGGATGAATGTGTGTTTAACCACAGCTCTACAGAACCTTAAATATGAGATACCAAGCTCTGTGCCTTGCATTTTACTCATTAAGTTTTCTTGCACCTATTACTCAAAAAATTTCCGAATATGAGTGGTTTTGAACTCAAGGCAAAAGGCATGGCAAAACCCTAGTTGCTTCATTTAACTGTTTCCACACATACATATGCTTTTTATTCATATAATAAATAACTCCTTCCTAGTAATTTAGTGGCTTTTTTACTTCCATGTTATAGTATCAGTGATTTAATCATTCATTATAGCACTAAAACAGGATGGCCACATCACAAGGCAAGGAGATCTAGGTTTATGGCATGCTAAAGGTCACTGAACAATTATTGGGGTTACTAATTGACTTTAACTTTTTATAGTACTGTCAAAAAGTTGTATTGCATATGTGGCATGCATGCTGTATAAAAATGATTTAGCTAACTTTCAAAGGCCTTAAAAGAAAACACTGTCTAGACAAAGAGAGGACTATAAAATGGTCCTGTAAGATTATGGCTAACTTTAAGGTTTAATGACATGCTTTCTACAGTACTGCCACCAAAAGAACAGCAAATTAATGACATTAAGGTTGCTGTCACCTGCAGTGGGAGAAGAGCTTTTTACATTTCACACTTTGTTCACTCTTTCATTTGAGTAGTATCTCTTAAAATAGATCAGAACTGAGCCAAGAAAATATGACATTATAACTACAGTGTGCTACCAATAATACTAAATAGATAAAATGCAAAATAAAAAAGGAAAAATGCATTCTTTTAACCTTGGAACTGTTTTTGTAACTGCTTGTTTGTTTTCCATTTGTGATTTCATTTAGGTTTCTATTACAACAGATAAGAAGATGAAATAAAAATGGTCCAGATTACAATACTGTTACTCAAATGGAATAATACTTTATTTTTAAAATTGTTCCAGTTCCTTTAGCTAGATTATTCGTACAGCACAATGCTTGTTATATGGAATTGCTGCTTCTTAACTCTGCTCTAGTTAGGTTCATGTCCTCACTTACACACACATATAACTCCTAATTTTTGGTGGGATTCATGGTTTTAGATACCATTAGAGTGGTGCCTAAATCCGTGCCTAAAAATCGTGTTTTTCCACAGGCTCATTTCAAGCTCTGAAATGTGACTCTGTCTGGACTCTTCTTCAGAAGGAGAAATGCATCAAATCTTGCTTTCTATGGCTTTCAAGCCTGAAAACATGATTTGGAAACAAAACATGGCAGGGTTAGATAGTAGGGGGAGCAGAAGGTTGATGTCCACCCCAGACTGAATGAGCCCAACCCCACCTGACATCAGCTCAACTTAAAACTGGCAAATCCGTTAAACTCTCTGCCTTTGCCTGGACAACCCAGGCTTTATAGAAAGCTTTAAAGGTCTTTTTCTTGCCCTGAGGTGGTGGGAAATGTTAAGAGCTTGACTTTTTGCCTCTACAAGTTGGACAGCAGGTTTGTGTAAAGTTTTATGGCTTTGTAGTTAATAACCTGAGCACAAGCTCATCCGCATTACATGACTGAGAATTCCAGAAAAACAGAGGCAAGAAGGGATCAAAAGTAAAAAGGATTGAGAGTTGGAGGAATTAAAAGCTGAAAACTTAACCTTTAGAATAGTTTTAACTTGATCTGACAAAAAAACCTCAACCAAACCTAACCAAACCCCACCCAAACCAAATCCAAACAAATCCAACCAAATCCAAACAAAGCAAAGCAAAGCAAAGCAAAGCAAACCAAACCAAAGCAAACCAAAGCAAACCAAACCAACAAAAGCCCCCCAAAAGGGCACACTACTAAATTCGTATATACATGTGTAAATAATGCTATCCCCCAAAATTGTGTTTCACAGTGTAAGAAACATGACCACTGTGGATTTCAGTTTTGCAGACACAATATTCTCAGCAAATAAAACTTGAATGAAAAATCCCATCCTCCTCCAACCTGCAAGTGAAAGTTTAAGTCAGAGGACTCAGGATAGAATCAAAAACCAAAATGAGTTCTGAAAATGAGTCAAGCCAAGGTCCTTGATGCATGCATTGAAGGGATTAAACATTCTGCACTTTAAATTATACTAGCTCGTAAATTCAGCCTTTCTGATCTGACAAACACTTCGGGACAGTGGCTGTTACTGGAAGTTTTAGTTATGGAACACCACGAGGAGTGCTTGAAGAGCTGCCTACATCAGGAGAGGCGAGGATGGAGTGTCAGCAGCCAATGAGTGATGATACCTTGGAGGAAGCAGTTTGTGAAATGGAAAGTGAAAACCCATGGATGTCTACAGTGTGACAAATCATACCACTTGGCAAGCAAAACATGTGATTTTCAGGAAAGCAGATATAAATATATAGACCTGAGTAACTTTTGATGGAGCTGGAGTCATCAGCAATAAGAGCTACATTTCTAGCACAAATGTGAATGGCTTCTCGTTAAGCCTAGTCCATTAGCAGTAGTATGGCAATTTTAAAAATCAAATTCACCTTAATCATATGACATAACAGATTGTGATACGTTTGATATGCTCTTCACTTTTTAATTTAGATTTTCAATCCATTTATCAAGGAAGGCTTCATTTAGAAGTGAGCATTTCTTTTCTGAAGTAGAAATTGGCCCTTAGAGTTTTTGGACCCTTGTTTTGAAATTCCCTTTAGTATTTTTCTTCAATTACAAAAACAGAGTTATTGATAAATATCAAAATCAGACTGAAATTCTGAAGCACAAATGAATCAAAAATACATGCACCAAAGTAATGCATGAATAATGAATAATGAATATTTAATGGTAGCTATATGGATATTAGTTTCTTGATATGGGTCTGTTTTAAGGATATGCTGTTATTTTCAGTTCTCAAAATTTGCTGATTAATATTTCTTGCTTGATTGAGTCAATGATCAAAAATGTAAGCTAATAGGATCACAAGCTCTTAGACTCATTTTAAATCATGATTAATAGAAGTTATATACATGTACAAGAGAATCAATTTCTGAACTCTTAATGGATCATATCCATTTAGTCCTAACTTTGTTTTTCTCCTTCAAGGAGAAAATATATTAAAGCCACTTAGGGTCAATTCTGAACGTTTAAGTGTATTTCCAAAGTAGATAAAACGTCAGTTTACTTCAGAAGGATTTTGAGATGAATTGTTGTGGAGCTAGATCAAGCACATAAGCAAGCTGTATTTAGAGAATTTTTGCCCTCAGAGTATTCAACACCACGTCTGCTTTCCTATTCACCTAGAGAAAGGGGATTTGCTCTGTACCACTCAAAGACAGGTCCTATTGAGTGTCCCTTCCTGCTCATTGAAGCTTCCAGTGGGGTGCACACCCAGACCTGTCTTGGCTCAGGGTGTGTTCAGCTGGGACTGACTGCTCAATTTCAAGGATTAGAAGGGTTGGCTCTTCCCTAAAGGCTGGGAGAGCTGGGATTCTTTGCTCTTATTTGCCCAGCAGGACCAGGCAAGTGATTGTCCCTCTGTGCTGGACACTGCTGAGAAACTCTGAGTGTCCTCTTCTTGGCCTTTCAGTGCAGGAAGGAATTGAGGGGCTGGAGAGTGTCGAGAGAAGGGAAGGGAGCTGGGGAAGGGTTTGAAGCCCAGGAGTGGTTGAGGGAGCTGGGAAAGGGACTCAACCTGGAGAAAAGGAGCCTCAGGGGCTCTGCACAGCT
>VZTZ01027378.1:76075-107823 GCA_013400955.1 Drymodes brunneopygia
CTGGGGAGGTCGGGCTCTGCTCCCAGGGAACAGGGACAGGAGGAGAGGGAATGGCCTCAGGCTGGGCCAGGGGAGGCTCAGGGTGGACATCAGCAGGAATTTCCCCATGGAAAGGGTGGTCAGGCCTTGGCAGGGGCTGCCCAGGGAGGTTTGGAGTCCCCATCCCTGGAGGTGTCCAAGGAAGGGCTGGAGGTGGCACTCAGTGCTCTGGGCTGGGGACAAAGTGGGGATTGAGCACATGTTAGACTTGATGGCCTTGGAGAGCTTTTCCAGCCTCAGTGATTCTGGGATTCTATGACTCTGCTTTCCTTTGTTTACAGAATCACAGAATCATTTAGATTGGAAAAGTGCTGCTCTAACCTTTTCTCTGTAAGGATCCTTTACTCAGTTCTGCCAAGGACACAGTGAAAGACACTTCTTTGCTTTGACTCCCTACAGCAAAATTTTCCAGCTACCATGTAGGTCTCTTCCCTATGGTTTTTCCATTAGAGTTAAAATGTAATAAGCCAACAAATATCTAGGTTTGTTATATGGCAGCAAGAAAAAATAGACATATGATAAGCAATATCGCAGTATCTTTAAGATTGTTAACTTTTGTTGAATTCACAGTTTGTTCTTGGAATCTGACATCAGACATTTAAAATGTCCAGAACTGGGTCTGATAAATGAAAAAATCAATAACAGTTTTCCTGCTTTTACCCATATGAGACATTTAATTCATCTTTTTAATTCAGTTTAATTTATAACCTTAACAAGGCAGTTTCTGAACAAGTATAGGAAAATGGGATGATATGCATTTTTATTTACTTGACAAGTTACAGTCTTTATCCTCTTCAAATACGTTTCCCACTTGAGAATATCAACCCTTAATTACACACCTAGCTAATAACAAGGATGAAATCACGTGTAGTGGACTCAAGTCTTACAGAAATGTGGGGAGCTTACCACCACTACCACCAGATAATACTTATTTGGCAGTCTGTTTATCAAAACTTATTAAAACATTCTATAAAACCTTTTTGTGAAAAAACAGAGGTCAGTTAAAGGCAGCTCAAAATTGTTTGTTTTACTCCTTGATCCTCTTAAACAAATTTAATAACTTTAAGTAAATTAACCACAGTTACTACTGATGATCTATGAACTAAATTACACTTAGATTCCTTTAGACAGTCCTCACCTTTAGCAGTAGTGGCATATTTCCTAATTTCTTTGATATTCTCTGCCAATTTCTGCATAATATTTAATATTTTGGCTAAATAATTAAAATGAAAAAATATAACCCCATTATTAAATATTTTTATAATGGGGTAAACTATGATTTGTAAGATAGTATTTTAAAGATAACTAGATGCTTAAATTAAACTGGTTTTTCATGTGAAAGTGGAAAAGTGAAAGTGGCAAAAACTGGCTTTGTAAATACAGTGCAGTTTCTCATGTTAATTCCTAAAACAAAAATATTTTGACACTTCCAGAATAAAGAAATTGTATATTTTGCTACTCTTTTAAGCTTAAAGAGACTTTTGTTTTTGCTCTTAAGTTGGTCTGGTCTTTTATTTGAAGTGTAAATCAATCAGATATTTACTTAAGGAACCTAAGCAAATACTGGCTGTTGTAGTATGTGGGGGCTGGTTTCATTAGGTATATCTCACCTGTCATATATTATTATTATATTTGTGTCATTTTTTTCCTTCATATTGAAAGAAAGATATTCTTCAGGTCCCAGAATATAAGGTTACACTCTGGCTTCACTCACAGAAACAGCAACAATTTAAGTAGTGATAGTTATCTTGCCAAAAATGTTTATCATAGGTAAATGAAGATATTTTGCTAATAACTGGATTTACAAATCTAACTTCCTATCAGCAGAATAACGCGATGTTTCAGTTCAATGTGAAATAGAGACAGTGATTTTTAGCCCCATATTTTTAATTATGTTATTAAGTTAAGCACAATTACAATGCCAAGGATATATCACATGTTCGGGTACATAAATTATGTGGGTTGATTCAAAAAGCACAGAAAAAAAGTCTCAAGATATGCAACATTTAGGTTTAGGGTTTTTTTTCTCATTTTAATTTAACAAATATTAATTTCTAAGATCAATATTTGCTTTTATTTTCTTATTGTAGTCTGATAGTTCTCCACTTGAATGAAGGAGAAAGAAATCATAGATTTTTTCCAATATTAATTTTTTTCCAATATTATAACTTTGAAGCATTGATTCATTTCCAATAACTTTTTAAAGTAAAGTTGAGTTTTTTCAAGGTTTTGATATGGAGAGAAACAAGATAATTACCTGAAAACAAGTAAAAAAACCAAAATAACCAACACCCCAAATTATATATCAGGTGTTATTTTTTTATCAACTGTAAATAAGGCAACTGATGTTGAAATTTCACAGTCTAATGACTTAGTGGGGAAAAAAAAAACCCTCAGGATTTTGTGACTGGTTGGTTTATAAGGCTTTTATTTTTGAGACCAAAATTTTTTGATGAGCATTTAACTCTCTACTGCTCATTACTTGGTCTTAAATTTGACATATGTGGTATGTATTACAGTGTGATTTCTCCCTATTTATAATTTGCTCATGTGACTGTCATTGGATCTATGAACTGAGTCCAGATCCGCTGTAAATGAGTCTATTTATAAAAATATAAGTTTAGCTCTCAAAATCTGTGCAGCAGTATGTGACTGAAAAATTACTTTCATGGAGTCATTAGCAGTAACATTTCTGATAACCTGTTCTAACTTAATATTTTCTTGGTCAATGATATACTAAATAAAGCAACATAAACTCATTAATAAGAAAATAATCTTTGGATTTCATGTCATTTCTAAGAGTTGAAAAAATACCCCACTGATATCTCATTTAAAAGCCAAATTTTAGCTCCTAAATTTGGCTAGAAGATAGAATAACTTAAATTTTTCCAAGTGAAACAATTTTTCCAAGATAAAAGCTTTTCACTTTTTTTTTCCTCCAGTGAAGGTGTGTTGTAGGAAAAGGATATAGTTTTCTGAATTTTTACTTATTTCTTTAATTTTACATTTGGGTAAAGACAAAGCCTAAGTGATTATCTTTCAGATTTTGGAGATTTAGTGATATTAAAAATTATTGCCCGCATATTTACTCTGAGGTTTGTTTTATCACATAAGAATCAGACTTCATTTTTAATGAGCAACTGATAGATACATGTGGGATCACTTCCTGAAGTTTTGCTGTGTTTTCTTTTTCTTGTGTACATGAAGAATGAGAAAATGAATTGAGATTCACCTCCAAATGCATATCTGAAAAATTATCTGAAATGTGGGGATGAATTTTGATGTGTTCTGAAGAACATGGATTTGGATTATCCTGTTGTGATCAAAATACAATATCTCACTATTTGGATTTTAAAAAAAATTCCTCTGGTTTTCATGATAAAAATGAGAAAAATTAGATGTTCAGATGTATAGTCATGGTAAACATGCCTTATTATCTCTCCTGACAGATATAAAACCATTTCTTTGTTGTCTCTAGGAGATAAATTCTAATTTGAAATTGCCTGATGGCCATTAAGTTCCTCACTGGTCCCAAGAGTCACTTACTGCTACAAGGGAATTTCTGTATGACTTCATTTTATGCCTTTCTTATTACATTATACAATTATAATATTTTTTAAGGTATGATGGTCCAGTACTGGACATCAGTTTGCTGTTGAGTCCCAAGTACATCTTTTTTTTGAAGAAAGTGTTGAGTTTTAGGATTGTGAATGCACCCTTATGTCTTAACTGTCCTTGACCTTTCAATTCTTTCTCATAAAAGTGATTTTTTTTTCTCTCTCAAGTATTAAGCTGTTGATTGTCTTTTTAGCTTTGCTGAAAAATGCCGAATATGAGAAAGATAATTCTTCACTGAGATTTTTTTGCTTGTTACTTTTTTTTTTATATTCTATCACATAAAAATCAACCTCTTAAAAGTTTATATGGAAAAAATTATTTGAGATGTTTCAAGCAAAACTGTCTTAAATTCTAACTCTCTAAGTCCACAGCTGGCATCTTGAGGATGGGAAGAAGGCAATAATAGTAAAAATTACTTTCTCAACCTTGTAATGTTTTCAATAACAAAAAGGTTATATATTTTCTAGCCTAGATATATATATATTTGTATGGATAGATAAATCTTGCAATGCCTTTGGAACAGGGCCACCAAAATTGGGCTGAGGGGCATATTACATCATCGAACATTGCCTTTTTAAATTTGAATGTGACAATTGCACATAGTGACATATCTAGGTATCAGCTGTGAAGTTGTTCAGTCTTCTATCATGAAAAAAAGGTAATTTCAGAGCACAATGACAGAAAAACTTTTCTGGGGAAAAAAAGAAGAAAATTTCAGCCTTCTTTAAAAATAATTCAAATAGTTAACTGAAGAGTGAAATGAATGATGCTTTAAAATTATGCTTAAATCATTCTGAAAATAAAGTTATTTAGAGAAATTTAAGGTTGGGCCAAAAAACAAAGCCTTTCCACTGCCATACTAGAAAATCATTGTGCAGTATAATTTAAAGAATAGGTATAAGACTGGAAATGTTTGTTATTTTTTTTTTTCAGAGAGTATTGTTTTCCTGCAGAAAACAGAATTTTCTCTGCTATTTGAAAACACAGCAGCACTTCCCCTTCCCGAAACAGAAGAGTAATGATGTCTGGGTGCAGACTTTATTGCACATTAGCCAGAGGTTGTGACACAGGCATTGCACAAATACCATGACTGAATAAGCAAAAGAGACATTTTTAATTTCCATTCCCTTTCTCAAGATATTTTTGTAAAAAATAGAGCTCAGAATAGAGGAAACTCCCCCAGATTTATCTGTTTGAATTGGAGACAACAGCTGGAAAAAATTCAGTAAATCATTCTATCAGCTCTATGCTTGGTATGCAAAATTTGGGTTGAGAATAATTCCCAATGAAGAGTGGGTTTGTTTTTTTTACATTTACCCAGAAGAATAATTCTTATAACTCTTAGTAATTGCATTAAAAAAAAAGGAAAACAAAAGAAAAAGAAAAAGCAAAAACAAAAACAAAACGAACAAAACCAAAAACAATTCCCCACCCCCACCACCAAAATAACAACAAACAAATCCTTTTTATTCAACTGAACTTATTTTCCCTGGAGAAATATTGTTGTAAACTTGTATCCAAGGTCTGGAAGCTTTCACACAAGACTCTCTGAAAATTATTATTAACTTGGGGTATGAACATACAGTTATGACCACTTCTTATCACTTGAGTTTTTATGCCTATTGCAAAACAGGTCTTGAAGGGGGTCATTCACGTAGAACTATATTTTATTTATAGCATAAAAAACCTAATTTCACTGTATTGAGGGATAATCTTAAAACTTTTTATGACCTTTGAAAATCTGATGGTTTTCAAGCCTCAGTTAAATGCATTCATGATGGCCCAAAGGAGGTCATGCTCCAGATCACTGTATGTCATGGTGGCACAATGGCATAAATATCTGAAATACATGAGGGAAGTACTGTTGTACCACTGAAAACATTTTTCTTAACTGAAGAAATAAAGCAGTAATTGTCTAAAAGAATAGGAAGGACTATATTTATGTATGGGAGCACAGACAAAATATGTAAAGAGCAGTGGGGAAAAAAAGTTGATTCATCTGCAGTGTGTATGTATGGAACAGTGAAAGTGTATTAGCCGTAATAAAACACTTTTGTCTTTATTTAGCAGTTAGGTCTGTTACCACAAACAGCTGGGAAAAATGATTTTTTGACAGCAGTGTAGATATAATTGTAAAGAAAAGTTTGTTTAGCCAATAATCTTTGTAGATTATCAAAATTGCTGTCATGTATTGTATCTCCTAGCTAGAAGATATGTTGTTTTTTTGTGGGTAGGAATACCTTGATTTATTTTAGCATTTTTCTTAAAATCCTTAAATACAATTAAATTCACATTCCAAAATAAAATAATGCCAGATTGAACACCAATGTTGATTTCAAAAATATTAAAACACACATGACAAGCAGTTTTGAAATTCCAATTCCTCTTGCTGAAAAAAATTCATGGCCAAATTTTATTCTAAGGTAGATTTTAATTACAGCGCAGCAAAACAATTCTTCAAAAAAATGGGTTTCAGATGCTTCTTTCTGGCAATTTTTTTACCAGCAAAATACTGCTTCCTGTAATTTCTGGGGTGCAAGGAGGACGTGGGCAGTGAAGCGTGTTATAATTTGCTCGTTTGATGGCAGCAGCACAGGTGTGGTGCCCATGTTCATCACCTTCTGCTCCTTCATGCAGATGCCAAGGATTGTGCCCTGGTGCCTCGCCATGGCTGGTACTGCAGTTTAATAGGATGGCAACTTCTCCTCTTTGTCAAATCCCAGAATCCCAGAATGGGTTGGGTTGGGTTGGAAAGAACCTTAAAGCTCATCCCATTCCACTGCCTTCCATGGTCAGGGACACCTTCCACTATCCCAGGCTGCTCCAAGCCCCAGTGTCCAGCCTGGCCTCGGACACTGCCAGGGATCCAGGGGCAGCCACAGCTTCTCTGGGCACCCTGTGCCAGGGCCTCCCCACCATCCCAGGGAATAACTCCTTCCCAGTATCCCATCCATCCCTGCCCTCTGGCACTGGGAGCCATTCCCTGTGTCCTGTCCCTCCACTCCTTGTCAATTGTCTCTCTCCATCTTTCCTGCAGCTCCTTCAGGCCCTGCCAGGGCACAATGAGGTCACCCCAAAGCTTCTCCTGTCCAGGCTGGACAATCCCAGCTCTCCCAGCTTTTCCTGCCAGGAGAGCTGTTCCATCCCTCTGCTCATCCTGGAGCCTCCCCTGGCCTGGCTCCAGCAGCTCCCTCATGGGAGGGAGTCCCTCTAGGACTGGACCCCTTAATCCTTTTACCCAGAGTGAGTTAAGCAGAGGCATTGCCTGTTCTGCAGCCTTGGGTGAGCACCACAGCAGGTAATTGCCACACTTTCTTCTAAATGACTACATTTGTATGAAAAAAAAATTCTCAATCCATTAACACCAGAGGAGGGTGAAAAAGAAGTCAAAGAGGGCCAGGCCACTCAATCATCTAAACATATGCACAATAAGACTTTTGTTTGCTGAAGGGAACAATTCAGCCTGGTTTGCAACCACAGAAAGCTGCCTGACAACTTTAATTGTGCTGCCTGAGGTGAGAGCAATAAAGAATAAGTGCTAAAGCCAAAGTTTTCAGCATTATTTCTTGAGTAAAAGTTTATAACACTGTTTTTTCTTTTTTCTCTTTTTTATTTTTTTTTGTGCCAGAAAGGAAAAATGCCGCAGTTTTACCAGAGAATATTATCTGGAGACTGCAGTATTTTCCTGCTGTTAAAATACTCAGCTGCTTTTCAAATTTGTCATAGAAGCTTTCTGCAGTTACATTTGTGAAATAATAAACATATGTTTTCTGTGCTGAATCCCTTTAAGTAAATAGTTTTAAACATCAAACCATGTTATTTAACATTTGCATGCCCACATTTTTCACCCACGCCCCCAAATTAAAATCGAAATTCAAACCCTGAGACTTAATAAAACAAAATTGATAAAGAAATTCATTTCCAGATAATACGTTAATTAACCAAGAAAAGTAAATGTAATAAATTAACCATTTCTTCAAGGTTAATTAGACCAGGTTAATTGATTGTAAGACCATTTACTCTGACTGCAGGGTCTCTGCTATGGTTCACTTTAAAAAATCCAACAACCAGCTTGACTTTCAGTAGTAGAAAATGTCTTTTCAATCTTTGGGTTCTGCTTTTCCTATTTGTAAGCAACAAGTTTTCTAATTTTGCTTAATGCCTCACCTTCAATCCCAACAGATTCTGTGATAAGATTAATTTCAGACTTCAGACAGTTCACCTCTTCCTCTCCTTCTGTCTCCAAGGATCTTATTACTCATTTCTCTAAAAAGAAAATTGACAAAATGTAATATTAAGTCTTTTCCCATCAATATCTTCAGCCACCTCCTCATGTCTTGCTTTTCTTGAACTGTTACTGCACTTCTCTTATCTTTCAACACCAATGCAGTAGTTGTCATTTATGCCTTTTTAAAGTTTTTTTTCACTTATGCAAGCACCTTTTTGAATCATTTTATCAGTGATTTGGGTGAATACCATAAAGTTACATACTTTCTGCTTCTAGGTACAGAGGAAAAATATCAACCTCTTGACACTTTCTGTACACCTGAAAACCTACAAAGTCTGACCCATAAGCAGAACAGAAATAAAATATCTTTATAGTTCTCATGTTCAAGACAAGCCTGCTTAGATATAACATAGATTCTCTGTAGTTTCCATTATTTGTTACTGCATAGTAATTAACATCATTTAGTAGGTAATGGTTTTAAACTGAAAAAGGGAAGGTTTAGGTTAGATATTGATAAGGAATTCTTTGCAAGTCGGACAGGGCTTGGAGCTGCCGGGTCTAGTGGAAGATATCCCAACCAGTAACAAGGGGTGGAATGAGATGAGTTTTAAGGTCCTTTCCAACCCAAATCACTCTCATTTTGTGATTTAGCAGTTTAAAAGTACAATTGCACTTCTTTGACTGCCCTGCAGCAGAACACCTTTTTGATTTTCTGAAGTACTGCAAAAGTCTTGGAGTTACAAGAGCATCCCACAAATGTTGGATGAGTCCTAGAGCAGTCCTCCTGTGTATTTTACTATGGAGGAACATCCTGGATATCCATCAGTATTTTATGAGGCAGATTGCTGTTATTCTTATTCATAGTTACCGCAGGAATAGATTTTTCTCCAGCTCTCTTGAGATTGATGCTGCTTCTAGAGTTTGCGTGCTCTTTCTCTGATCACCATGTCTCTGCATGTTCAACTGAGAAATATTTTACCCTATTTTGCTCTGTTTCTCTATTTTGACCAGAGTTCCTCAGCTTTGCACAGAAGCATTGGGATTGGAAGAAACCTCTGGAGCTCACCCAGTCCATCCCCTGCCCAGGCACGGTCCCCTGGAGCAGCAGTGACACAGGAACGTGTCCAGCTGGGGCTGGGATGTCTCCAGACAGGGACACTCCAGGCCCTCCCTGGGCAGCTGTTTCAGGGCTCTGCCCCTCCATGGAGACAAGTTCTTCCTCCTGCTGGGCTGCAACTTGCTGCGGTTTATCTCATGGCCACTGCTCCCCATGCTGTCCCTGGCACCCCTGAGCAGAGCCTGGCCCCATCCTCTGGCAGCCCTGGGAGATGTTTGTATGGATTGATGCGATCCCCTCTCAGCCTTCCCTTCTCCAGCCTGACCAGGCCCAGCTCCCGCAGTCTCTGCCCAGCACAGAGATCCTCCAGACCCCAAATCCTCTCTGTGGCTCCCCTGGAGCCTCTGCAGCAGCTCCTGGTCTCTCCTGTGCTGAGGAGCCCAGAATTAAACACAACTGCAACAGGATCTTTGGCAATATATACTCTTAGTTTATCTTAAGTTTCAGTTTGATTTTCTACCCTCAAATCCTTCTAAATCCCTAGGAAACCTCTTTGTTGCCTGTTTTCACCAATAACCATGTATTGAATTTTCTAACCTTTTAAAAAATAGATCTTCTGATATAAGTAAAGAGCTTTCCACAATTATGCTACCATTTTCTGAAAATGTCCTTCCATCACATTTTAATCTCAAAAATCCGTACTCATCAAACACTAGAAGATCCAGGGAGAAGAAAACATATTTAGTCCAAAGACAAGAATCAAGCTGCTTTGACACATTTTTATGCTTTTAATTTTAAACAAATGTTGCCATCTGATTACTTAATCTGTTATGTTTTCCTTTCTTGTTGCCTTCACCTCATCACTCTTAAATTCTTTTTCTGTTGTCCAAAATACTGTTTAGCCATTTTGGAGGAATCTCTCTTCTGTACGTGATGACTTGCCCTTGAGAAAATCCATGGAAATGAATGGATTTTCAATGGCAAGGGTTCAATCAATTCCTATGCAGCTGACGTATCATTTTTCCACTGATAGGGGTGTGTGTGTGTATAGATATGGATGTGTAACCTTGTGCATAAACACTACACTTACCACTAATTTGTTCCCAAAAAATATTAAAATAATTTCTCTGAATGCACCAGAATAGAAACTTTAAAGTTTAAATGTTTAGTACTTTATGAAGTCATAAACTCATTATGAAATTCTGCTGTAGCTACAGTTACTCCTTAAATGCAGTGAGCATTCCAGAAATCACAGATGGTGCCTTTTTTTTTCTTTTTTTTTTTGGTAGGGTAGATCCATTCCATTTTTTCACTCCTGTGCCTGTGGATGCTCCTGTTTCTGTCTCTCTCAGACAAGCAGGTGATTGGTCATAAAGTGATGGTGTTCAGAGCTGTAGTCACCAGGGTGTTCCTGAAAGACTAGCAGAGGTTTACATTTTGCTTAATGGATTCTATTCAGTTTTTAAAATTTTCTCAACCTCCCCTATTTAGGGAAGACTGGGAGCTACCATGAGGTGGATTTGCAGCCTGCAAACTTCAGGTCTTCTTGCTCTACAAGGAAAGAAAATCCACTTCACGGTTGCAGTAAAGGCTACTTTACCTTGCCAAAACCATTTGTATTTTTCACCGTGAATCTCAACCACAAAATCACACACTGATATGGCATGAGGAGCATTTTTTGAGCATTTTAAGACCTGACATGGCAACTTCTCAGTGGTGAAAGCAGAAATGCTTGTGCTGCTCACTTTGTGCTACATTCAGAGGCTCATATCCTACAGCCATAAGGTTATTTGTAAGGAATAAAACACAGAAATAGTGCAACCCAGGGGCATGCTGTTGCAGGATAACACTGATCCCACCTAAAATCCAGCCTCATAAACACGGGGATAATGTTATTGTCATACTGTTGTGAAGGGAGGTTCCTCTTTGTCTTGTACTTACTGGGATAATTTGTCCCAGTGAAAGCGTTACTTAAATTTGACACCTATTTTTTCTTGTGTAGTTTAATAAATATAAGAAAAGACAACTGTTAAACAAAAATATTTTCTTGATGAGACAGTTTGAAGTGAGGGGACTTAAAAAAGAACTTTTCTTCTGTGCCTTGATCTTATCCTCTTTTGTCACTTTGTATTTTGGCTCTCTAACCTTCAGCAGTTTCTTGAACTTGCTGTTTTATCTTGCAATAATTTGTCACCACAGCTCATTCAGATATTTTTTAATCTTGATTGTGAAGCTGTGTCTTGCCTCTAGCATTGTCTATTTTAGTGTTCTATATATGAATATTAAACCCAAAGAAAACAAGGATCTGCACTATGGGCCATAATGGCTGTTCCTCTTGTAAGCAAGAGAGATGCAACTTGTTTTTTACGAATAAAAAAGACTGGGTGTTTATTTGATATAGCTTGATGTGATGGGTTTGAAGTCATTTGATGAAATTGGAAAACAATCTCTGTCTTAGGACAGATTGCGCTTATCAGAACTATTGTCTCTGGATAGCACAGATAGCAAAAGGAAAGATTGTTCTGTTTTTGCTTTGCTTTCCTTTGTGAAAATAGTTTTACTCTCAGTGAGAATATTTGGTGGCTCTGCTGAAGTGTAAAGGTCGTGTGTTTTATAATTTTAGGACTTCAGAAGCTCCCCAAATGTTAATTTATCTCTGACTTCCAAGCCTTTGAGCATTCGTGTATTGCTTATGAAATAACAGAGATACGGCTTCACCCTGATGAATTTTTTTCCTGCAGTCTTTGTCATATTTCTCATTTGTTTCATATCCATATAAGCAGGACCCTTATGAATCTACCTTAAATGATTTTCAAGAAGATTTATACTGCTCATTTGTATTTCCATATCGCTGCTGAGACGAGGTAATTTGCCAGAGGTAAACAAAAAGGGTATGTAATAGATTGTTCCTAATTATTACAGACAAATAAAGTGTGTAAAAAGAACACAGCATAAATGAAAATGATGAAAGAGAGCTGGCAGAATTCATTGAAACCTACTGATTTTTTTTGTCTCAACAATAATGCTAATCTTCCTTTATGAAAAGTGTAGGTGCAGGTAGATGTATACACAATAATTTTCCTATTATTTTTTTCATTATTTCAACAGAGAGTTGTCCCATTGCAATATGAGGAACATTTTTGCCCCTGTCTCCTCCTCATCTTTTAGGGATAACGTATAGGCTAATAAGAAAGAAAATTAGAATCTTTGTAGTAGTCTGTGTCTTCCTAAACTTCTTAGGATTACTCTCAAATCAAGGACTACTGCAAAATTAGATAACCCAAGCTCAGGTCCAAATTTCTGGTTGTGTATGACATGCTCTGGAATACTTAATCTGGTTTGCATATTTGTAGAGATACAAAAAGCATTATTTTAATGTATTTTAAGTTGAACCTGGGAAGGAGAGAGGGGAGGGGAAAGGTGTTTTAAGATTTGTGTTGCTACTTCTCATTGCCCTACTTAGATCTGATGATCTGATTGATAATTAATTAATTTCCCTATGTGGATTTCTTTTTTTTTTTTGTCTCATGACATGATAACTGCACAGAGAATGACCTCTCCCTGCTGTTACCTCAACCCACAAACCTTTTGTTGTAATTTCTCTTGAAAAATTGAAGAGGGGAGTGACACAGCCGGGGTCAACCCACCACAGTATGAGATACCCTTGGAACAAACTTAGTGTATTGCTTATTCCTAATTATGAAGTTTATTCATGTTAGTAAAATAACTATATGCTAGTAAAAAAATACATGTTAGCAAAATAAAAACATGTGTACATGTTTGTCTAGCCCCAAAACAACTCTCTTTAGCAAGTTACATATGTGAAGTACAACAGTAAACTAGAAGAGTAGAGAAGTTGCTTACTTCTATATTAGTTTCAAATAAAGCTTGAATTTCTTGTGTTGACATGACATTTTAGGTCTTATTAGATATATAGTGATATTTTCTCCTTTCAGATGAAGAATTCTGGTAAATTCCTGAAGAACTAGGTTTTATCAACCTAGAATAGCAGTACAGTTGGGGAAGACTTGGTGAGCAAGTCTGAAAATAAAAAGTTCGTTGTTTATGACACAAAGTCTTACCCTCCTTGCCTTGAAAGTTTTATATTTTATTATATCAGAGGTGGAGGATTCCAATAGCTAGTTACACCTTTCATGCATTAAAATGTGTCTGTCCCAATATTCAATAAGTCAAATATTTAAAATATTATCAAAGTATATCCAAATTATATAGTTGTTAGAGGAAACTCTCACTGATAAATAAGATTTTTTTGGCCTTCCTCAAGAAAAGTGAGGGGGAGAAGTCTTGGTGAGTTACTGAGGTCTTTTAACAGCAAGAGCATTAACAGTGCCCAAGTTAATTCAAGTTAAATGTCAAAAAATTTCTTTGTCATTGAGTGACATCATACGCTAAAGCAGCTCAGTCCAAGGCAGGTCTCCTTAAGGAGACTGTGAATTATGTCTTCTGCAATGGTGTAAAATCTTAATGCACTCTAAATAACTTATTTTGCTTATTTTATTGACTGACAACCTCTAATGGTTTCCTCAATTAAATTATGAAAATGTATTGATTCTTTGAAAGACACCTGTTCATTGGGTGCCCTGCAGTTTAAAACCTGTATGTCCCATTCTATTTCCTCTCCCCAAGTACTTAAGGCCTGTGTATCTCCTGAGTGTTCCAGTTTTCACTGTTTTAATAGTACAATTTAGTAAATAAACTGAATCTCTTCACTGCAGTGTATATCACTCAGACTGACAGCAGCCCCCTTGTTAAGGATTCCCACCTGCCTCCTATTATGGTGCCCATGAAACAGGCAAAAATAATCAGGCAGGACTGTTGCAAAAGTTGCTTGAACTCATAAAATTCTTTATCATGATCTAACATTTATAACACTATTTCTGACTAGTTCTAAATATCAGCCAAAAACATGAAGGAAAAATAAAACTCAAAACTGATGTATACTTGAAGTAGTCTTATGTAATTTGGGCTGCAGAAATGCAGTTTTCCTAATAACCACTTGCAATGTTTAACTAGAATTTATCTGGATACAGTGGTATATGTCTTGGCAGGAGGCATCTCACTGCTGTATTAAGCCTTGGAGTGACACATTTAATAACATCCTTCCATAAATTGGGTACAAAGCTGATCTGGAGATGGCTCCAAAGTAGCCCTGCCAGGCTGTAATGCTGCAGGATTAAGGAGTCTGATACTTGGCACAAAGCAAACTGAGTAAAACAGATGTTAACCTGGGAAAAGTTTATTATATTGATGCATTGTAAGGAAACCATAAAGGTAAATCTTAATTTCTTCTTTATTGATCTTTTCAGATACTTACTGAAGGCACTGCTTCTCCTGGTGTGTTTTTACCTCACTAGCCACAAGTTTCTGAGGCAGTACTCTGATTTTCTGTGGCGGTCTCTGGTAAGTTGTCACTTGTCCTACACTTAAGGAGGCAAAAATGGAAGGCAGAATTCTGACCATCTGTAAAGGCAGCTGGGATTCATCATACTGAGATCATTATGAAAGTTCAGGCTCGAATACAGCACCAAAAATAATTAAAAATCCCCAGTCAAAACCCCACAAATTTCCACGATGAATTTACTCTTTCCTGAAGTATCACCCACTTCCAAAGGTAATATGCAACCCCTGGATGTTTTGTGGCTGAAAGAAGAAGTGCAGATTTGGAACAAGGGCAGAACGTGTTGCAGTAGGTAATATATGTACCCACTGTATAGGCAGAGCCATTTTCACAGTGAGACATAAAACCTGCAGAGTACTGCCAATTAGTTTTGGCTTTGCACTTTATGGGAATAGATTTAAGTAGCTCATCTCTCTCCTTAAGGCCTCACTTAATTTGCTGCTGGAACTTTGCCAACAAGTTCTTTCCTCCTGCTTTTTTCGTGCTTTTCCCCACCGCACAAGGACAGTAGGGATGGGTGGGAAGTTCCTTTTCCAGCCTTCACAGAAACAAAAATTCTGTCTTGTGTATTGTGTCCCTGCCCCAGGCACCAAAGGTTTTTGAGGGGTGTCCTAAATGCAGGATCTGCAGATGATAATCCCTTCTGAGCTGATATTTCTGAGTCATACATAACACAGCTCATTAGAGAGGGTGCTTACCATCCTATTTCCTACTGAATCTGAAATTTATTTTCCCAGAGATGTCATCAATACTTGAGGTGGATGGACCCCCAGAGCCATGAGTCTTTAATCTATACTTTCTAATCTCACTAATAATGCAAAGAGAATTGAATTCTGGGTTCTGAAAACATAATAGCCATGGAAGATGCTTCAAAACATTAACTTTTCCTTTAACTGAATATATTAAAACAGATGTGAGGTTTCTTGCACAGCATTGGTTTAGGCTGTCAAGCAAGTATAAACCCTATAAATATTTGAATGTTCTTAAGTTACTTCATTCAAGGAAGAAAATTAAATAATGGTTCCAGACACTGTATGCAGAGATTTGCATCCACACACCATGAAATTAAAACTGTTGATTCTCCAAGTCATTGTACCATGATAAAGATCAGAATCTGACCCTTTTTAGTCTCATCCAGCCCATTTCTTTGTAACTGTTAAGTTCTGTCAGCAGCTTTTTATAAAAATAGACTTTACTGAGTTATAATAACCAGTAGAAAGATGTCATCACTATTTGTGGAGGTAGGGCCAGTTTGCTCTTCAAACTTTCAACACTCTTTTTAATGTTTTCTTTTTTCTCTTTTCTGAGAAGGAGAATTTAATCCCAGTGTCTGTTGCCTCGAAATTTGTATTTTGACTGCAACAATTGTCATGATAGTTTATTAATTGTGCTTAGAGTTGATTCCGAGGCAAGAGGAAAGTGCAAATATTCATTTATGTAGATGAATGCTTCCCAGGGGGTATGAATGGAAACTTGGACAAACGTGTCACTAATCCTCCAACCCGGCATTTTTGCCTGCAGCCCTGGCTCTGAAGTGGTGGCAGGAAAGGCCGTTCCTGCTGATGGTGTGTGTGGTTGCATCAGTGCAGAGCGGACCTCTTTTCTGCTGCTTTTTGATTTGCAGCTGCTGTGCTCCCTTTGCCAAGAGGGCTCAGAACAGCTAAAGTATGCTGAGAGAGTTAGGGGCTGAATTTAAAATGTATTGTCTTTGAATTTACAATTTATTATCTATACATCATTCCTAAATAGAATCAAACTCCTTATTTATTCTCCATCATTTTTCATCAGGGTTTTTTTTTTTTTTTTGTGTTGTTGGGGTTTGTTTTTTCGTTTTCTTGGTTTGCTTTTGTTTTGTTTCAGCTTTGGCTGTTTATAGATATGGAAGCTGGAAGTGCTGATGATGAAGTAAGCAACAACAAAATCCAGTGATGCAATTAAGTCAAAATCAACCAATTTGGATCCTAAGCTCAACTTTAGTCCAAAAGTTACCCGGGCTTAACTGTCCAAGGACCTTCTCCACCTACTGCCTTATGCAGCTGGCAGAAGGAAAATTCATCTGGAAGTCTTGAAGGTATCCAGACCCCTGAGTGTGTGGGATAAAGATTTTCTGTTCCTATTTGGCGTAATTGTGTTTTTTATTTCAATGCAGTTTTCAACTAAATCCTATTTTGGTATTTTTGGGAATCAGCTCCCACCAACAACAAAATTATTGTTTCTGAAATTAGGCCACACAGAAAATCCAACTCTCAAAGACTAACTATGAGTCTGAGAACACAACATTGACTCTAATACATTATGAAAGACATGGTTAGTGATTTTCAGGTTATTTTTGTCCTCATTTTATTTAATTTAAGTTTCCTTTAGTCAGATACCAGCAATTTTCTGGAAAAAAAAAAAGAGCCAACATGATTAAAAAGTGACAAATGTGACTGGATATAGTGTTATGTTATGAGTATTATGTTCCCATTGACTGATGGGAAATCAATACTTTCAGATTTTTCTGCAGGGAATACCTATAAAACATAGCAGACTAGAAACTTTTGCTAATCCTTCTTTTCAATGGTATTTGCATAACTGCTATCTTTAAAACCCAATATTTTTCTATTTTTTTTCTGTTACTTGCACTTGTGTGTTTTGCATTAATTTGGAATCTTATTATGAGATTTAATTAATTTGCTTGAATTTTGATATTTATAAAATGCATATAAATATTGCATAGCTGTGCTGCTAGTAACCTGTTGCTGTGAAGATTTTAACACCTACTTGTAAAATTCCAGTTCCATTTATCACATTTTTATTCTAATCATATCAACTCTGCCATCCAGTTTCAGCGACTGACACCTAAAATTAGAATTCCTCGAGTTCTCTAACTTCAATTTTTTTTTTTCTTTTGGCATTTCACACTCCTTCTTCAAAGGTTTGTTTCCTTACTAAGGAATAAAGGAAAATGAGGTTAGATCCAAAATGGGTCTTAAGTTTATAGAGTAAGACATATAGAGTAGATAAATTTTAAATATTTTCCTTGAAAATCAAAATCAAAACACCTTCTCTTATTCTGACATACCCTTTTCAGTTTCTTAACTAGCTCATGAGCAACAAGGGGTTTCTAACCTCGATCCACAAGCCCTGATCCAGCTCCTCACCCTTGGAGTGCAAGGCAGGGAAGTAAAGAGGAGATTTAAATCCTGTCTCTCCTATCTCGAGGAAAAATCGAGCTGATTAAATAAATCTTCTCTCCTCTGACAAAACTGGACTACTGTCTATAAAGACATAATTTTAGTTTTAGTTCCATATATTATGAGCATTTTATGTGGATACAGCCAAGCATTTAAGGCCTGGCAGGTAAGAAAAAAAATTCAGAAGAATCTTTCATGCCTATGACTGGGTGTGGTTTGTGGATAAAAAAGGAAACTGATTATGTGGGGAGCAGGGGCCCTGACCCAAGCCCACATCTTCAGACCTGACTATTTTTAACCAATTACTTGTTTTCCTCCAGGCTGCATAGTAGAGAAACTAATTGCAGCTCAGTGAGAATCGTCCTCTGCAAGAGCAGGAGGAAGCTCAGAATTCCCACAAGTTAACACAGGACATCTGCTGGGTTCCAGCCAGACAGCTCTGACAAAAAAAAAAGACTTAAAAAAAAACCAAAACCAAAACAAAACAAAAAAGCAGCAACAAAATTGGCAATTTTTATCCTATATATGGAATTGCCTGAATGCTGCTGTGTGACATTGAGCACCTGAGAGCCCAACCTGGGAGCTCCCCTGGCTTCCATACTGGTAGAACTGAAGTTTAAAGAAAACTGAAGGCTTCTTTTCTGAGACTGGGGCAATTAGGTGCTTGCACTGGACCTTAGTCTAGAACTGGAGAAGCAAGATTTATGGAGAAATACACCTTCTCCTTAAATTCTAAGTGCAGTTTCAGTGTTATTTTTCTGTGCAGCCTGGACTGGTTTTGTGCATAAATTAGTTTTGAATATATTGATGTCTATATATATATGGCATATATCAAATAATTTGTAAATCAATATATTTATATTTTTTACATACTTTTTATATTTCTTTTTATATTTTGGATGGTGTTGCATCTGCTACAGATCATGGAATACATTTTATTTTCTCTCCTCTTCAGTAGTAGCTAAAGTAATTCAAACACTGGGATTCCTATGCTATTAATAAGTATTTTCAGAGTTCCACACCTGTTTTCCAGAACATTTATCTTGCCTATGGAAGCCTTACAAGACTAAGTTGGGCTTTAGAGAAAGACACATGCCTGCATCTATTAAAAGTTCAGCTGTCTGAACATTTCCTCCATCTGAACACTGAAGGCCTATTTTCTGTGAAACTTGGACTTTCCCAGTCTTCTACAAAGCTGCCTGCAGGAAAGATGGAATGTTTAAAATGAGGCTTAAAAATCTCCATAGATATTTCTTCTTTCTCCCAGTTGGGTTGGCCATAGTGAAGCATTCACAACTCTGTTTTAATATTCCTACAGGCATGTGTTGCCATCAGTGCAGATGATGCATCCCACATCATTAAACTCACTCTGAAACCCCATTGAAGTCCATATGAGGTGTTTCCATACTGGCTCCACCAATTCCAAAGTGAAAAATCATTAAAGAGTTTGCTATTTCCAGGCAGATTGTGATTAAGATTTCTTTAGCGATAAAATTCCTTGTAAGGGTTGGAAATGAAAACCCTTCTCTCACAAGAGTAAAGCATTGAAAATAGAGAGCTGCGTTGCAAAGTTCCAATAATTAAGTTAAGCATGGAAAGTTAAAAATGGAGAACAGCACTATCTGAATATCTCTTATAAGGAAAGAAATCTCCAAATTTCATTGCAACTTACAACATACTGCACAGAAAGGATTTTGAGGGCTTTGCTCTCAAAGTTTTGGGGGATGTAGCAGAAGAGTTTTATGTCAGCAAGGATATAGTGTCAAAGACAGAGTGGTACCTCTGCATTTTGGAAGGGAAATGCAAAATATTACTACACCTGTGGCAGAGAACCATTTTAGTGTGTTAGATTTAATGGTGCCAGCTTTCCTGCACTGGACTATTAAGAGAAACTGAAGCCTGATGATTTATCATTCAACTTTTATTAGATAATGGCTAATAGTTCCAAATTGTATCCATTTGAAAAAGGGAATAACTTGCTGTTTTTAAAGAGTTAATGAGCTTCTGAAATCACTTTAGTGAAATATTCTCCACAGCTGATCAAATTAGTTACCAAGGCCAGAGTTTATTACCATTAATTATGTCACCAGCACTCATGAAGGACACCTGTGGGTAATTCCATCATGGTTTCAAGTGGCAACAGAATATCAATATTCTGTTTATATGTCTGATTTTCTGCTGCTGGGTATGCATGATTAATTAACCTGTGTATAACACAATTTAATTTAATAGATTTAAAACAGGACAACTTCAGGTCATGGGGAATAGACAGCAGTTTCACAGTTCAGAGATTGCCATTAATGGGATTCAATTAATAAATTAAAATTGGTAAGTAATAGCAAGGAGTCTGACCTGGGTGAACAACTTGCCCACTCTTAACACTTGACAGAGGAGTCTTCTTAGTGTGCTAATCAATAACCTCAAAAAACCCCCAAAACTCTCTGTGTGCACAACAGAAATTGTGCTGTATCAGAAAAAAAACACCTGAGAAATCTTGCCCCTCACCTCCAAAGGTGGAAACAACACTGCACCTACAGGTAATAACCATGCCAGATCTTATTTGAATTTAATGTATTAATTTTAATCTGATTTATTTAGATCTAATTTATTTAAATCTAATTTAAATTAAGGTATTTGCATTGAAACAATTCTGCTATGTGAGCAAGTGCTAGTATGTGTTGTAGTGGACTTTTTTTTTTCTAAACACGAGTGTTGGAGAAACTAATTTGCTTCCACAGCAGAGGCGTTGAGGCAGTTTGGGGGATGAATTTGAGTGGCTGTGGCTGACAGTAGGTGCAGGGCTGTGAGTTTTCAGCTGCACAACTTTCTGTGGGGTTAATTAATGCCTGGGGCTGCAGAAGCACCGCTGAAGTTTTAGGTGAAAGTGCTTCAAGGAAATTCTGCCAGCCAGGAGCAATAAACTTAGACAACTCCACTGCTTAAAACCCTTCTTGGAAAGGTGGTAATGGGGGACTTCTGTTTCACAAGGGAAGGATCTGGCTGCAGGAAAAGAATATTTTTATATCTGGATGTTGCATTTTGCGAAGACAAAAACTTGCATAAGGTTGAAGGTATAAAAATATAAACGTTTTTCTCCTTAGAAAGAAGAATTCCCTGCTGCTCCTGTACTTTGAAGGTTTCTCAGGCTCAGTTATGCTGGATATTTAGATATACTATGTTATCTTCATACAAATTTTTTAAAGAGTGTTTTTCCAAAGTTTAAATGTGGAAATAACTCAGTATTAACTTCTTTAACAGCTGCTGATCAATCAGAAGGTTGATATCACTGGTGTCACCTGCTCTTCTGTACAAAGGGTGAAAATAATTTTGTTTTCATTTTTAACTCCTTGAGTTAAGTGTGCACAACAAATGGCATTTTGTTCAGCCACTTAATGCAAAGAACAAGCTCTTGGTGTGCTCAAACCTGCTGAAAATATCTAAGTATACTCAAATTTGTTCTAGTGTAATCTATTAGTATATTCAACTTTAGGGATGTTCAAATCTGATAACAATACTACTGAGGATTAAACATTTTAGAACACTTTAAAATTTATTTTTCAATTTGAAATTAGCTGAGTTCTCTTCATCCCCCATGCCCTTAACATTCTCCCTTTTTAGGGTTAAAAAAAAAAAAGTAATTCTTTGAGTTGTAGAATAACACTTCTGACTTGGAACTCTTTAGGCATCAATTGTGAACAGTTATTATACTTGTTGCATATGAAAATTTTAGTGGCTGAACAGGTACAGAAGCATTAAACCAAATGAAAATCATTCCATAATCTAGTAGTATTTCTGATTTTTATTTTATTTTTTTAATCCTGAACTTTTGTTTAGCTTCTTAATGATCTTTCCACTGTGAGCTAATTCCTAGCACATTAAATTTCAGGGAAGCTGTTTGAAGCTTCCCCTGTCTCTCTCTGTGGAAGAAATCTCCTCTCTGTACTCAAGATGTGCAGAAACACCATCCACAGTATTAAAACAGCACTGAAGCCACCTGAAAGGTGGCCAGAATTAGTGCTGGTGTCAGTGAACTGTTTTCCTACCATCAAAAGTGAATCCAGTGTTTGGTTTTGTGGCCCAGAGTGGCACTCACAAATGGCTGTGGACCAAGAAAGGATTTTTCTGTGTCAAACATCACCTGTAAAACCACAACATTGCCATGGTCTTGTCCTAATTGCTTTTTAAAAATTAAAAGTTCCACAAAATCCCTCTGTCCAAGAGCAGCAATGTCTCGTCTTCCCTGATGGGTTATAAGCACTTCAAATTCTTTAAAATATTTCAGAAATTGTGCTGGGGATACATAGTATTTCTCAGAGCACAGTTTGACAAACTTCAAGAATGAGAAAATCCTTTTCTTACTGGCGTAATGATGGTGGTGATCATGAGTTGTTTTTTTTTCAAAAGCCTTAGTTGACTTTTTATGACCTTTTGAAGATGGCAAATATTCTGTGTTTTGCTTTGCTTTATAATTTTTCAGTTAAATTTAATTCAGATATGGTTATTTCCTAAGAAAAAAATATTTGAAGAAGAAATTACAAAAAATAAAAATCACTGCTCACAGAATTTCTAAACAGAAATAAAAGAAATAGCATTATTCAACGTCAATTAGAGGTATGTAATCCTTAGTAAGAAGGATGAATTTGTAATTTTATCTGTGCTGGAAAATAACTCTTATTTCTCCACATTTGCAAAACTCAAATTAAAAAAAAATTAAAATGTATGTATTTGACAGCTTAATGGAGCATCTTCCAAAGATGTTTGCATTGTGGGCCTCATTGAGAAGATGCAAAATTTGAGACTGTTAAGAGAAAATTGAAAAACCACAAGGAAAAGCTGGTTAGATTATTGAGAACTCCAAAAAGCTCTCTTTGGTCAGGATGATGATCTTCTGAGCACTCTGATTCAATGTAGTAAGGGCTGTTACAAACCCACCAAATCAGAATGCTTAAAAATTATAAGTCCTCTGATTCAGCTATTTCAGGCCATGCAATCATAACTTTTGAAACAAGGAAGGGAAGGAGATGGGAAGCTGTTTCAAAGTTCTTTTCAGATCTGATAAAAGTGCTGTTAGGATGACCTTAGCATCAAGTTTTCCAAGAGGAGTTTACAGGGTGAAATCCCACACTCCAAGAAATTCTAGAGGCTGTGGTGGAGCACCCACTGGAATCCTCTCAGCTGTACCTTTTGTGGGGTTTGACTACTGGAAGCTGCTGCTAAAGAATGTGTTTGATTAACAAACAGCCCCTTCTGGGCTCAGCTGAGAGAATGTCAGTTAAAAGAAACCACTTCAGCTTCTTTTTAAAAGCGACTTTGCAGTGCTGCTGCTAAGGGGTGTATTCACAGCCAAACAAGGCGCTGATTTAAAAAAAATTAAAAAACTAAAACCCACTGCCAACATCACTGGAAAACCACCTGTCCATTTTACTTGACCCAAAGCCTGACATTTAAGCTCAGGTGTCAACAGAAGTGGATATGAAAGAGAGTGGAAAAGTAAATAAATCAGCAGCTCCTCTTGTCTTACAGATATGCTGGGTAGAGTGATGATGGCTGCAGCCTGTTGTGAAATCTTGAGGTGTCCTGTCATCCACAAAAGCTACTCTTTGTCTCAATTTAGTGAAATTTATTAAAAAAAAAAATACATGAAGAAGAAATATGGCTGTGTGGTCGTGGCCAGCACTAGCAGGTAAGAAATCTGGTCTTCTGGTGTCACTTCTACAGTTTTTTAGGTCCTCCATGGCATTTCAAGGAAGCCAAGGCATGACAGTTAAAAGGAGGAAGATTAAATATTTCTTATCTCAGTGAATTTAGTGAATTTAGTCTGGGCACTGCAGTGGTAAACTTACAGATATATTTAAATGTATGAATTTAATAAAACTACTAAGGAGACACCTCCCATTGGCTCCCTGTGCCTGCTCTTGAGCTGTATAAAATAATTTAAGAAAAATGCTCATGTTATAAAATTAAAGGCAGAGTTAGTCCAAATGTTGTTCTTCTGAAATTGCAATGCTCAAGCTTAAATTGCTGCTGATGATACAAACCTCTCCTGTAACTGAAACTCAGCACTGTGACCCAGTGAAGCAAATATTCTCACTAATTTATAGGTGGAAAGCAGGAAATTGAGGCATGGGAGAGAGTTTAATTTAATCAGGTGACAGTGATGCTAAACTAATTTCAAATTTATCTGCTGAATTCTGCCAGAGGTCCATGATTAGGTTGAAATAAATCATATCAATTACTTTAGCTATTACTAGCTATACAACTAATTAGAGGAAAACATAGTACATTGCATGTAGAATAGCTCAATACCATTGCAGAATGACTTTAAAACCGTTTAGTTTTGTCCTTATGTTAGGTCTATGGAACAGCATGATTACAAACCTCTATTTAACCCTGAAGTAAGATGAGGGACCCACCACCCTCATGACAGTTTAATTTAAAAGAGTAGAGATTTTAACTCAGTGTCATCCTCTGCTATGGGGCTGACCCTCCATGAGCAGAACATTCTGCTGCAGCAGAACATGGTGTCACTTAGAGCTGCCCAGAATTATTAATGATTACCAAGCTAATAATTATTTTTTAAGCTTCAATGGCACCACTTTTTTTTCTTTTTTTCTTTTCTTTTTTTGTTTTTTTGGCAACTGTTGTACAATCCTCCTTCAATAAAAGTATTATGAAGGGAAAGGTAGATAAGAGATTTTAGGAAAGAACTTTGAACTACCCATAAACACAGAGGATAGTTCAGAATAAAATGAACTCTACATGGGGCACAGAGTGCTGGAACATGTAAACATGCTTCCAGCAGTGTTACAGATCAGTAGTTTCACAAAGTATTAGTTCTATTCTTTGTTGTTTTTTATAACTAAAGCTGTGCTTTATTTCTACTTGTAAAGAAAGTAGCCTTTTATAATCTGTCTGGGGCTATATAATTTAAATATAGGTGCATTCATTACACTAAGAGTTGCATTCAGGAATGCCCATTTGTGTGAAGTTTTATAAAACAGCTTCATAATTTAAAAGAAAATTCACATTTGTTAGAGTTCTACGTGGATGTCGTCATATCTGTCTTCATAAATTAGTTTTGTGCAGGCCACAGAATAATTCAGACCAGAAGGACTGAGGGTTCAGGATTCCTTTAGTGTGAGACATGAAGGGGTTTTCAAGTACCCTACAGACCTTTTATAGACATATTATTCCATGTCCACCCAGCAAGTATGACATAGAATTGAAATAATTATTTAAAAAAATAAATTATTTATTAAATGTTGTGTGGAAATTTAAAAAAAAAAAAGCAAACAAAACCAGATAATATTAGGAGAAGGACGCTTTCCTGTACACAAAAATATACACAGTAGACATCAGATTAAATCAAAAATTCTTCTTAGAAAAACATAGAGAAAGCTGTTTGATGTTGCCAAGACTGCACAGGTGTGGGGAGAATTCTATGTTATAAAGGTATGCATATAAGAATTTTTTTTTTTTCATGGAGCCATAAAATATGCTGAGCTGGAAGAGACCCACAAGGTCCCACCCTGAGCATCCCTGGGAGCTCCTGGAGCTCTGGCAGCCTCGGGGCTGGGACTATTCCCTGGGTAGCCTGGACAGTGCCCAGCACCCTTGGGAGGATGTGAAAACCCCCATGTAGTCCCCCCTCAGTCTTATATTGGCCGTAAGAGTGTGGTGAAACCACCCCATCTTCACATCAGGCCAGGGGCATGGATGGGAGCAGAAGTCATCCTTCAAACCAACTCATTATAAAGCACAAACTGTGTCAAAGGCCATCATTGCACCAAGATTCATGTGGATCAGTTAAGTTAATAAAAATGCAGTGAATCAGTAATTAAGAAAATGCAGCAATTAAGAAAAATTATATGGAACCTTTTGAGCAGGAAGACAGAGAATTAACTAATTTCTTGTGCTGACGCTGCATTAATTTTGATTCATATGCATTTTTGTGCTGGAAATACACTAACATCTAGCAGAATAATAAAATAGAGTAGCCATTTTTAGTTCATATTATGCAATTTTCCTTTTTCTCTGGAGCGCTGGAAATTTCTTTCAGACCTATGACTACAGGTCAATGTTAGGGGATATAGCCTGTGGTAGGACACTGGTGCTGCTGCCGTGAAGGATAAATTAATTTATTTTATGAGTCCTGCCTGAAGTTCAGGGTCTAAATCATGTCTGTAATCTGAATTGTCTATAAACTAAATCCCTGGGAGATCCTGGTGAATGAGAAGGACACATGAGGGGGTCCCCAAGACTCTTCTGACTTGAAACGAAAGACTATTACAGTTTGCTGAAATGGGGGGACCAGGTTAGTGCCACATTTGCAGGAAAAGAATGAAGACATATCTTTGAACCTGGATTAACCTTTTCATTTTTACCAGCCCAAGAAAATGATATTTTATATTTGAAACAGTAGGCAAGTCACGTTTTTGCTCAAAGGTGAATTTAAAGGGAAAATCAGTATCAGAATAATTAGGAAAATTATCATCTTATAACCATCCTTAAATACTTTCATGATAATAAGTGAGATATCTTTAGGGTATTATTAAATCAGTAATGTTACAAAGCACATCTAGGAAGCAAACAGTCCTAAGAGGATACTTTCTAAATGAACAGATTCATTTTTATGATTGCAAGGCTGCAAAGCCTTCCTATATTTGTTGGTTTCCTAAAAAAATGAAACTTTAATTATTTCTATTTCAGTTTATTAGCACTCAATAAAGTAATGAAGAAGGCTGGTGAACTGAAATATGTACCTGGGTCTCAGGCTTCAGCTGAAAGGAAGTAGATGGAACATTTAACCATTTAGGGTAAATAAAAACTCAACAAAAATGTGGTCTCTGTCAACTTAAATGGGAGGTTTTTGCCTGCAGTTATTTTTCCTTTCTTTCCAAACTTGTGGTGCATATTTTCTGTATTGTTACAGATGAAGTCCACATATAAAACGTGTGATATTACTTGTACCAACCTGTGGTTAGGAGGAAATGCTCTTAATAATGTATTTCAATTATAATTTCTTGTTAGATTTAATCTTTTTGAAAGACCTCTCAGATATTATAAGCATTCTCTGTATCATATAGAAATTATTAATTTTAATTTCATTGAAAAAAACCCTTGTCAAGTACTTTCAATGAGAAGCTCTTATGAAATCTGCACCAGTTAATGAAGTTCCTCCAATTCCCCTTCAAGTTACACCACATTTATAGGGATGGATTTTGAATCATAAGTGAATATTGCCTGGCATGACTTGGCAGTGCTACTGACTTATTTTGTGAGGACTCACCATTGTGTTTCACTGACTACACCTCTGCCATGTGGTGCCAGGGGTGTTTGCAGGGTTTATTCCACCCTTTGATGGCACCTAAGGACTTCTCGGGAAGCCTCTGTAACAAAACACCCTCCTCTCCTTTCACCCAGGCAGTCAATAGCAACTCCAAGAAAGGAGAACATTCCTTGTGCTGTACCTGAGGTTGAACTCTCATGGAAAGTTAAGCAGAGTGTGTCAGGAGCACTGAAAGAACACTGTAATGCTCTGTGAGCATTTCCTCTCCCCACCAACCACAAACATCTGCAAAGCCGTGCAGACTAAAAGAAAGGGCTAGCTTAGATAAAGGTGTTGGCTTCAGAAGAAATCCCAAATATATCCGCTCAGAAGGCTGGGGCCAGAGGCACTTTCAGAACCTTTGAATGCTTCATGACCTTTGAAAGCACTTGGGAGATCACCCAGTCTTTAAATTAAAACCCCAAGTGTGTTTAGAAACCTGGTTATGCTTCCTTGAATACGAGTTTAAGCAGAAATATTTATTTTCTTGAGAAGGCTAACTTTTTTTTTTCTAAAATTGTCCTCAGAATAATGCTTTCTTAGCTTTAGAAAGAATCTTGTCAAGCCTTCTTTTCATTAGTTCTGGAGAAATCTTTTCTTCTCAGAAATGTTCTCTCCTGATGACATCACTTGCTCACCACCACCAGCAGCTTTCTAGGAACTAACTTCTGACCTGTGCATGTTGAGGTTTGCTAATGAAAAGGAGATAAAATGATAAAAATTGCTGTTATGGTATTTTTTTTAATGGTAACAAGAGTTTAACTGGTTAAAAAACCAACCAACCAACCAACCAACTGAGCAAACAAAGTTTTTTTCAAAATTTGCATTAATATTAGATTGCAGATTTAAAAATACACAAATAATTGACTAAGTAGCTTGTCATAGGCATCTGTGTGTTCAACAGCTGCTGAAATCACATTATCTAGTTCAAATGCATCTTAACACCTAAAAGGATGCTTGTATGGAATTTCTTAAATTTTTCTTTGATATATTTCTATTCTCTTCATCAATTTTCAGTTAAGAAATTTTCTTGTAGGACCAAGATTAATGCTGAGCCACGGTCTTCACAAATTATATAATTTAACGTAAAAGCAAGAACAAAATTCTTAATTGGCTGGTCCCAAAAAACTGTAAGTTAAATAATCTTTTTTTTTATGAGGAATAATTTTTTTGCTAAAGTCACAGTGAAGTAGGAGCTTTTGAGCACAGCATGAGAAAAAGCAGTTGGGCAAGGTTCCTGGCAGCTTCTTGTAAAAGGTTATTCGTAAAATTGAAAAGAACCTGAAAATCCAACTCATTTGGAAGGGAAACTGCATGGGTCTGCTGATGGTGAGGTATCAGTGGATTACCATAGTTCTGTAAATAATTGTGGGTTTTGTTAACATTTTTTCTCTAAGTGTTCAGGATTAAACGATGCTAAAATGCATGTTGCATGCCCACACTTTGGCTATTAGTAATTTAATAAGTTTATGGTTATTAGGAAAAAAAGAGATAATAGTTAATTACTTTTTCCCCATCCTCTTAGCAGTCTTCATGAAAATAAATTAGGTCTTTAAAGACCACATTATCAACAAGCTCTGTGGCTCCCTGATTATAAGTAGGCAAATAAAGTTCTAAATAAAATACCCAAACAGTGGAAGATGCAACAGGCTAAAAATCTGAAAGCTTTTCCTTAATTTAAACTTTTTATCAAGTTTCTTTAGGATTGGAGCTCTGCCTTGTTCTTTCTTTAAGAACCCTGTTTTCTTTAAATGTTATTTCTACACAGAGGTGTGGCAATAATTGCAACTTCATGGACCACTCTTTTAAATACATTTTTATTTAACTGGTTTTACATGTTTGTGTTGATCAACTGTAAGAAAAATGTCTCTTCACCATGAGGAGCTGGAAGAGGTCATCCTGCATCATCTCCAAGACTCAGCTGGGTAACACCCTGAGCAACCTTCTCTCCTCAGACTAGATCCTCAGACTAGATCCTGGTCAGTGGAAAACTGTCACTGACAAATTTTGACAATTTCTACACATTGTAACTAATATTTAAAAGGATTTTGAGATAATTAGTATCTATTAATGAATAGATAATTAGTTGTTATCTATTGTGACAAATAACCATTACCCTCATCAGAAGTCCCTACCTGAATAAGATGAAAAAGAAAACAAAACAAATTTTAGAGATAATTACTGAAACCAATTTATTTTCTATTAGTACTATGATAACCAGACTTGCAAGATTTGCCAAAGGAACACATAGCACTTTTCTGCAGAAGATTTATTACATTAAAAGTTAAATAGGAAGCACATAGGGAGAGAAAGGATGAAAAGAGAGGAAGGAATAACTTTCTCGTTAAAAAGCATTTAATTATGCAACTACTGCCTGAAAAATTGCTGTGCTTCAATTTTGTAAAGGTGTTAGACATCATTATTTTAACATCTTGCATTAGAAATTAGTACAGGGATATTACACACTCCAAATGAAATAATATTTGGAACCTAAATACAGCTTTGTTAACAGAGCAGAGGGTACTGCCCTGCTGTGTGTTGCTACAGCTCAGTTTATAATCAGAGAGTTTTAGATTAGATTAGGACACTATTTATATTTGTTAAATATCAATAAATTATTGAATAAGTAGTGATGAGCTTAATAAGGAGAAACACTGAATCTAATACACTTGAATTAACATCAAATACAAAACCCCCATTCATAATAGATTTTTATTTAAATAATACATCTTTATCCAAGTATTTTGAGGACTAGTACTTGAGATAATTCAGATATTAAACAGAAGTTTTTTGAAAGATATTTACTCATTCATATAACTGGATGGTAATGGATATGTTATAAAATCACAAAAACTTTGATTTTCAAGGTTGAATTAAATAAGAATGTAAAGTATGACATCAATTGTCACTTGAATTTGGGTGTATGGGAAATGTTATCTTATTTTACCAGCTTTTTAAGTGGGTCAGTTTTATATAATAAAACTTGGAGCAGGGTTAAATCTAAAAGATCCTGAATTGGATCCATTTCAGAAAATAAGGATTTCAAGTGCATTTGGTGAGGAATTTGGTCCTTCTATTTACATTCAAGGTGCTCCAAGCCCACCAGGTTTAATCAACAACAATGTGAGGAAAGAGTAATGTTTAGATTGTGAATCTTGAGTTTTCTAGAAAAGCTAAGCATGCCAAACTAAGCATGTTCTTTAGCAGAGTTTTAAATCCCTGGGAACCTTCAACAAAGGCAAAGGCACTTTCTGTGCTTAAACCAGATGAAGGCTCCATGGATTCCACTTTTGGGCTTGAAGTTTGTCCCTTCTGTTTAAAATTTAATAATTCAGAGGTGTGTGGCATGGAGGAGTGAGCATGCCAAATATTAGGTAAGAGAAACACCATAACTGCTAAAAAGAAAGAAAGTTCTGAAAGTGACTATCCATTTGACTTCTCATTTCTAAGTTTTCCTTTGTCATTTTTTCTTCATCATTCTACATATTCCTATGATAATTTTTATTTATTGAATATTACACATACAGTTTTAAAGGCCATATCAATTCAGTGAGTCACCTCAATCTTAGGTTCAGTTCTGAAATACTTATTTTATTGTTGTCCTTTTAGTGTTAAAAGAGAGAAGATATTAGATGAATAGGGCTTCAGGATAAAAGTTCAAGTGGTGCAATTCTGTGAAACATTTTTAAAACAGCCGGAGAAATAAATTCATTTAGAACATCCAAGTGATTAATCTTCCTCTTTCCCCTTGATTGTGGAGCAGAGATTACCAAAGTAACAGATAGAGGGAGGTAGTTCTGGTAATAAAATTCCCAGTATTTTCCACAAATCTTTTTTGTGAGATCTACAGCATAGTAACATAAAATAACCCTTTCCTTTGTATTTTGTAAAAGTGCCATATTTGATTTCTTGTCACTAAGTTGGAACATTGCAAAGGCCATGCAATTCACTTATTCCTGAAGGATATTTCTGTTGGTTTTTTTTGTTATCCTTTTTTAAATCAGCCTCTGAATAATAAAGGTTCTCTTTTTGAAAAACGATCATTATTTGTTGTCATTATTTTCTTCTGATTAAAGTGAACATGATCTAAATATTCATAGCACTCATTTGACAAAGTGCACCTAAAAACATGTTGCTCTAAGCTATGATAGATTATCTTTATTAATTGCTCAGAGGTAATTAGAATTGATATATGTAGAAATAGTCTCACATACTCCCTAGCTGCTATAATGAAAGAAGTGTATATATTTTTTAAGTATGATTGAACAGGAGTAAAATAAATTAAAGACTTAATCACTCTGATATTCAATCCAACTCTGGCTGTTTCCTATCTTGAAAACCTTCAGAATCTCGAAATTAATTTGTCGGCATTTGACAGAAGTGTTTCTGGGAGTGAGAACTCTTCCTCTGCATGTAGCATTAGACTGCTCTAATGATGGTGAACTGCAGCTGAATGGAACTACTTTGCCTCAAATGTTGATCATTTAATTTCTTGTAGTAATAATGTGAGTCCTGCATGCCCCCTGTTCCTGTGTCTGGGGTACTCTGGTACCTCTTGTTGTCAGACTGACCTTAGCAAAAGTCAGTTTTTTTACTGAAAAATAAAAAAAAAAAGTTGGAAATTAAATTTTTTCACTAGAAAGAAAAATCCTGCAATTGTATATGCAATAAAGTCATGGGATGCCATGCTGCCAACAGCAGTAATGTGGACAGCGAAAAACACTAGGTGTTTGCAGATTTTTTTCTATGACTTTATTGTGAAATGCTTAGAATCTTATAAAACCCTGGTATATTTTTATTTTAATTTATTTAATTTTAAATAGATTTAAGTGAATGTGCATGGCAAATATTGTGTTCCATTTCTTTTCCAGCACCTTTGGCAA
>VZTZ01027399.1:0-44072 GCA_013400955.1 Drymodes brunneopygia
GGGCCGATGGGGCCCGAGCCGGGCCGAGCGCCATGGCCCCGCCCGGCCCTTCAGAAGGGCGCTGCGCTGCAGGCGCTGCGTGCTCCCGGACACACTCGCCGGTCGTTCTCTGAGCGGCGCTGCCTGCCGGGCCGGGTCGCTGCGCAGGGTTAAAGGGCACACAGCCATTTTGTCAGCTGGGCAGGGATCTCGGTGCTTATCGGGAAGCGATCACATTGATTTTTAGCATTGCTTCAGTGCGGTCAAGGGTCGGTGGCAACAGAATGCGGAAGTGTTTGTGAGGAAGGTGGAGCGACTGACAGGACGTGACAGGGGAGAAGAGTTAGGGGGGGAATTTGGAATGATGTAGTGAGCCAGAAGGGTGTCCTGCCTAATGTCAGGAAAATTCCACAAACGCCACAGGTTTGTGTCCAAAAATGAGACAGAGAAGTCCTTCAACTTTATTCGAATAAAGGGGGAGACTCCACTGGGGCACACGGTCTCGGGATTTTCTCTCTCGAGGTGTCGGAAGGCGCAGGCTCCTTTTATCCTAAATTCCCGGCCGCATGTTCCCCTCTTCCTTTCCCCATTACTGAGGCACTAGGAAGATACTGCCTTCCCGAACCGCCTACCCCATATCCCCCCTTGAACCTACTGTCATTTTACCCCAAAGTTCCGAAGTTCAGGCTTGTGCAGACCCTCGTCTATCTCAGGATCCAAACTGTCTGGGCTCTACAACAAACCTGCTGTCCAAAGTTAGTCGAGACATTAAGACCCATTTCAAAGATGTTAACACCCGTACCTTCACCCATCAAATTGTTTTTAAAGACATTAGCTTTCCTCTCTAAGAAAAGCATTGGAAAATCGAGGCTATACTAGTCCTATAGAAACGAACGTGGAACTATCGTCCTAGTGCCTTTGCACTTGGAGAGAGATTTTTAAAAAAAAACAAACCCGACAAAAAACCCCACGTAGCTTTTGAATGGTCAAAATAAAAGTTTTGTACTATACAAGATAATCCTGCAAAACAGATTGCAGTTATTCCAATTGCCTAAAGTTGGAATGCAAAGGTTAAGCTGAATCCAGTTCTTTCATCACTATTACATTACTGGTTTTCCCACTTGGATTTGTATTAATCATGATTAACTAACTCATATGAATATTTGTTTTAATACCTTATTTGAGACATTCACCATTATATTCAAATAATAAAACGATTGGTCATCAATTTATTTTTAAATGTGCCTCTCAGAAGCTCCATCAAGTTTGTTTTAACAGTAAAGCTTTGGCTCGAGATAAATATATAAAAATATGTATATATAGAGGTATATGTATGTATTTACATAACCTATTACTCAAGGGCAGTGCCATTTTTGAATCAAGAGTATTGCAGAAATTTAGTAATGTATGAACAGGAATAAGTAATACAAGGAAGAAGGTTTTATAGCTTGCTGATGGTACGATACACTCTCTGTGTCCTGACATCAGCTCAGCAGTTCCGGACATCCATGATTTTAAGTACTTCTGGTGGAATTTGTGACATCTTCCAGTGCATCCTTGCAAAAACAACTTAATACCCCTTGTCTAAAACATCAGTAACTATAATGACTGTAAGATTGTAATTTATCAACTTGTGAGTTTAAAAATATTTTGTTTCTACTAACAGATGTAGTTACTTTGTAGTTACGGGATAACAGGTTACACATTCTTGTGAATATGTAGATCTCTAATAATCACTGAGCTGAATTTTCTAAGAGCAATTTAAAGTTTCTTTAGAATGGAAATATGTAACGGTAACTTGCTTTAAAAGCTGTTTTTAGCTTTGATGTAGTCAAAAGCTGAGTAAAACTTACTGAGAAGGTCGAAGTGGTGCTGGACTTAGCTGTGCCATGGTTCTTGAATTTTGTAGAAAATAGAGCCCGTACTGGTGAGCATTTGTTTGACTTGACTGAGTCTGTTAGCTCTTCAGTAGTGGGGAGCATGGTTGTAAAGGTGTATTTGCAAGGCTTCAGGAGTCTGAGGTTGTCAGTGTGAGAATGGAAATGGATGCAGCATCACTAATTTACTTTTATCCTGAAAGAGGCTCTGGTGGCTCTGTGTTGATAGTGACTAATGATAGTCTTTTCAAAATGCTTGCTGATTGCTGTGGACAGCAGTCAGGGAGTAATATCTGAATGCCCTGGTGCCCTATTCATTTTGTGCTGCAGCTTTTAGAAAAAAATTGCATGTGATGTAAAGAATGTACCTAAGTGCCATTGGGAGCACTTCAGTGATTGGGCAAAGTAAGTGTTGGAGTGTCTGCAAGAAGTGAGACAACTGTGCTTCTGTCTGGTCTGAGTTACCTTCTAAATCTATTTAAGTTAATAAACTGTGCTGAGGTGGATATCTGAAAAAGACCCAAATAACTCTCACTCAGGTTAATAAAATTGTTAAAAATAATGTAAAATCTCATTATTTTTATATTTATATTATCTAGATTATTTAGACAGATGAGAATCTGCATTGTACCCATTTTAGTGTTGGGGCTAGGTTATTCACAAGAATGATATATTTTAATGCTTTTCAGTAAAACAGTAGCAGTATGACAAAAGGTTTGTTAGTTCTTCATTTGGGCTTGGACTTCATTCCTAACGTCTCAATTCTTCCCATGTTCCATGAAGGCTCTGTTTTTCAGAGTTGATGTGCTAGGTAAAGTTTAAAAGAAGCTCTGATTTTAAGTTGTTCATTGGAAGTGGAAAAAGACACTGGACGTGTGAAAGGAATGTGTTGTCAAATATTTTAGTTTATGTATGTTATAATTAGTGCCTTATAATAGGCTATGCTTTTTGTACTTCTTAGCTTCAAAATGAAATTTTGGTGCACATGTGATTTGTCTTTAAGGAATCAAAGCTGTTATGAGGGAAACAGAAATCAGTATTATCTATCACTTCAGCAGTCTGTAATAGTATCTTTAGAGTTGTAAACAAGGACTTTGGGACAATACAAGTAGTGTCTTTCCTAAGCTAACTAATCAGGTTTCCCTGATTAGTTTCCAAGCAGTCCACCCTGGGAAACAAGTAGGCAAATGCTAAAGGGCCTGATCCAAAGCATCCATTGGTTTCCATTGGAAATATGAGTTTCTTGGTATTGAAGACATGGAATCCTTTTGGTGGGAGTTTTTACTTTCTTGTAGGAAAGAGCTGTAACGAAGCTATATGACAGTATTTATTATGAAAAGATCCATTTACTTGTATCAGTTAATTTCAATTAAAAATCCCAAAATACTGTTTTTAATACCAACTCTGGACCTCAGCAGTCTACAGAATAAGGAGAATATTTTAACTTGAATACCTTTCAACTCAAAATGCTTTCAGCGAGCTGAACAGGAAGTTTCTTTCGGCTGTGGAATGTACAGCAATACATGCTGTGTCTGACAAGAAAAAAGGCACATAGCGGTACCAATCTGCCCAGAATGTGTTCCTGAAAAATGAATGGTTTGTGATATGATGGTTATGAACCAAATTCTCCCCAAACAACTGATGTGAGGGTGGGAGGTGATGAGTGCTGAAACTTAGTAAATGTGCCTGAACTAAATGTGTGGGGACAGTGTGCACTGTGTGAAGAGCTGGAAGGCAGAAGCACGAACAGCTTACTTTTGCAGCAACTGACTTTTCAGAAGTGACCACTGCTATGAAAGGTCCCAGCTACTTCCTCTGTGAGATTGAATGCCTGACCACTGCCCCGTTTTCCCCTCCTGTACCTTGCTTAACTTGCTTAATGTTGATTCACTGGGGAAAGATGAAGGCACTAAAAATGTAGCTGTTCAATGACCTAGCTCAAAGTGCAACCCAAATGGGGAGTGTTTATAGTGTAGTAATCTGTCGGAGTCTCCAGAACCCAAAACACTATGAAGGCTACAGGAAAAGAAGTAGTGTGTCTAAAGTGGGGATGAGGCAAGATTCTTATAGTGTGGGTAAGATTATTATGTGTGCTTTGTGACTGATGAAGATTTTCTAGCTTTTCTCCAAATTATTCTTGGGTTTTCACTTTTTTAGCTATTCTAATTTGGTTCCATTTGTTAAGCACTTGTGTTTAACTTATCACTTATGAATTTGGAAGCATGGCTCCCTGAGTTCTAGACAGGTTAATTTGGTTTCTCAAGTTTCTCAGGTGATGAGTTGGTATTTGAATTGTTTAATAAGGGTTGATTAATAAAAATGGCTTTAAAATCTCTCAGTGTCTGACTTGCAAGACTTTGTCATGATCACTGAAGTCATATTTGCAGCAAATATGAGTTGAAATAGCTGTTCCTCTTCTGTAGACTCTTTGAGGCCCAGAGTTGGCATTAAAAATATCTGATAGTGTTTTTTTCAAACTGAAATGAAATGATACCTGCAAATTATTTTTTGTTTTAATTATAATTATCTTCATACAGCTTGTTTCAAGTTCAAAGGATGACTTGCCTTAAATTAAAGTGTATTTTAAAACTAGGAAACTAGTTTTACTTGTTTTGAAAAAAAAGAGACTTTCAATATATCTGTGTGAAAAAGCAGAACCAATACAAGGATAAATATTTAGATCTTCAAAGCAGGTTTCATGAAACTGTTCCTTCTCTGGGTTAAGTCTTTTTTTGGATCATATTAACTGTGACCTGTGGTCCTGCTCAAGCCACCAGTGCAGAGCTTTCTCACTCACACCAGTGCCACCCAGCATGTTTTGGGAACAAGCACTATTCCTGCTTGTGACTGGAGAGGCACCTTCTTGCTCTGTAGCTTGTGCTGGGATCCCCCTCGTCACTCCAGTCTCTGATGGCACAGGTCAGGAACACTCACATTCCCAGGTTTACTCCAGTGGCTGGCACCATGTTCCGTTCACACACAGGCACATGCAAGTCCCCCCAGGTACCTGGCACTGAGTTCTTGCAGCATGCACATGCATGGGACAGTGCAAACAATTATGCTGAGTGGAAGATAAGAGAATTTTTAATAAGAAGATGCAAGAAGATGAGACAGACTGTGGCCATCAGGCGCAGGACGAAGCCAGAGGAATATACTTACTGGCCCTACTTCACAGACAACTGGACTCCTTTGTGTCCTTTTTGTCCACCTTATCTCTGTTCCTCCTTGCTCTCCCTTCCCCTGCTTGTTGCTCCACAGCTCTATTGATTCCCTCACTCCACATAGTTCAGGGCTCCTGGGTTTGCGGAACAACCAGGGGACCCCTGAATTTGCAGAACGACCAGGGGACCCCTGCATTTGCAGAATGACCAGGGGACCCCTGCATTTGTGGAACAACCAGGGGACCCCTGAGTTTGCAGAACGGCCAGGAGACCCCTGGGTTTGCAGACTGACTAGCTGAAAACTCCAGGTGAATTTTCCTCAAAGTGATGGCTGTAGTTGCCTGATAGCTCAGCAGCTTTTGTGACTGGGAAGGTTAGTTTGCTGTTACTGTTGGCGTGTTTGCTTTGTCAGGTGTGTGTCAGTTTATTTTGCTTCCTGGTTTACCACTGTTCCTTTGGCTTGCGAGCTGACCGAGTTTCCAATAAAGATAACCTTGCTGCAGTAAACGTTCCTATGCTGACCAGACATGGTTGTCATCATTACCTGCCTTATCATTTGGTGTTCAGGTTTGTGTCCCGGTATGTTCCTGTCTATGGCTTCCTTCTTTTCTCGTTTGCTGCACTGAAAAAGGTCCTTGACCAGATGTCCTTAAAAATACTGACACGCATTTCCACGTACCCTTACTATAGCCATGGTGGAACCTCTTGCCAGCTTAAGCTATTTGCCCGTCTTCTGGAACTGCTTATATCTGCAGTCTTGATTCCTGTGACAGATTTCATGCTCAATACACTGCTCTCTCTTTCTCACTATTCATCATCTTACACAACTTCCATAATTTTTTCTCACCCAATCACAATTATGTCTTCAATATAATTACTCCAATTGCTACATCTAGGTTGCTGTCATTCAATTGTCATTTCCTAATCTTCTACTTTTCTCAAGATAGTTTGGCATGCTTTCAGGCTGGTGTTTGCTCAATATTTAAAGTCCACGATGTCTGCTAGTATGCTCTTTTGATTCTTACTGTATTGGAATAGAGTGAACAGTCATTTCTCACCTATTTTGTGTCACTCGTAGTACAACTCTTTCATATTCTCCTCTCTCTTTTCTCCAAGAGAAACGGTTGAACCTAATAACTGCTATCACCATATGACTACTTATTGTAGTCTTTTCTTAAGAGATGTAATTTATATTCCCATACTGTGTAAACACTCTAAATGTCCTTGTTCTGTCAGCCCAGTCCACTATCTATCTACACTTCCTTGTCAATATAGGGGTAGTCATATAGCTAAGGAATTCTTTATAGTCAGCATAGTGGGAAGAAGAAAGAATTCCCATAAAAAGTATGTGGTGGGTTGACTTTGCCTGGATGCCAGATGTCCACCAAACTCACTCTGTCACTCTCCTTATCAGCTGAACAGAAGAGACAACATACAATGAAAGGCTTCATGGTGTGAGATAAAGACAGATACAGATCATTCACGTGTTACTGTCATGGGTTAAACAGACTTGGGGAAATTATTTTAAGTCATTACTGATCTAACTAGAGTAGGATAAGTAAACCCAAATCTTAAAAATAGTTTTCTCTCATCCCTCCCTCCTTAATTTCTAAACTTTTTTCTGACTCTCTACTCCTCTCCCTAGTAGTGCAAGTGGGACAGGAATGGGAGTTATGGTCTCTGCTGCTGCATCCTCCTCTGGGGAGGAACTCTTTCCCCTGCTCATGCACTTGTCCAATATGAGTCTTCCCCACAGGCTGCAGTTTTTCATGGACTGCTCCAGCAAGGGCCCCTTCCACAGTCTGCAGTCCTTCAGGAATGCAGTGTTCCAGCCTGGGTCTCCTGTAGGGTCACAAGTCCTGCCCACAAACCTGCTCCGTCCTGGGCACCTCTCTCCATGGAGCCAGAGGTCCTGCTAGGACCCTTTTCTAGCGCAGCCTTCCCACAAGGTCACAGCCTCATTCAGACATCCACCTGCTGTGGCGTAGGGTCTGCCTTGGACTGCAGGTGGATCTGTGCTCCACCATGGCCCACTATGTGTTGCAGGGGCACAGGTGCCTCACCATGGGCTGCACCTTGGACTGCAGATGGAATCCAGCTTCAGTGCCTGGAGCATCTTCTGCCCCTCTTTCTCCACTGACCTGGGTATCTGCAGAACTGCTTCTCTCACGTATGCTCAGTCTTGTCTCTGGCTGCGATTGCTTTGGTGCAGTAACCTTTTCACCTTTTTGAATCAGTTATCCCAGAGGCACTACCACTGTCACTGATGGGCTCAGCCTTGGCCAGTGGTGGGTCTGTCTTGGAGCTGGCTGGCACCAGCTCTGTTGGATAGTTTCTTACAGACACTAGTACTTACAGACTACTTATAGACACCACCCCTGTACCCCCTGCTACGAAAACCTTGCTATGGAAATCCAGTGCAGAGCAGAAACAAGTCCTCAGTTTGAATCTTCACATCTGCCCCAAAAGTTTGTCAGTGCTTTTTATTCCACAGTCTGCTGTCTTTATTTTAACAATTTAGCGATGGACTTTTTCCTTGGAATTCAGCCTTCAAGACCAGGCAACGGAACGGAACATTTTTCTTTCAACGCAATATTCTGAGCAGCAGTATAAGGCAACCATCATGACAGCACGACTTACTTACTACCCATGAAATTTAGTAGATTTAGAACGGTATTATATGCTTAAACAGAAATACATGATTAAATAAATATAGAAATTCGCCCACAAACATATATCTCATCTCTCTCTCTCTTTCTCTCTCTCTCTATATACAAACTTACAAAACTAAAGTATATACGTGTGCCAAGTTTGAATGTCAGAAATAAAATTATTCTTTAATTTGTCTGCACTTTTGTCTGTACAGAAACCTAGGCTAGTTCTGAAGAGAGTTGCAAAGGAAACGTAATAATCTGTCTTTCACTGTTTAATAGCCCCTTCTGATTAAGTTCACAGAAGTCTATTGATACTGTAGAGCTGAAGGTCTAACTTAATAATAAAATAATTACAATAAAATAATAAAATCCCACAACAATTTACTAGGTATATTTTCTAAAGAATAGAACTTATTTCTTTAATATCTCTTGAATTTCTGTGCTAGGTTTGCTGGCTTAAAAAACAATAATAATTTTTTTATTAGATAATTTAATCTTTGATTTTTTTATTATGTGAAAACATCTTAAGAAACACATACAGAATCCTAAACAAACACTTCCAAAAAGCAGGCAGAACGTCTTGCTTCTTTAGTGTGATTATTCTGTGTGTTTGAAAAAACATGAGAAGACAATTATGCATCAGCTGCCAACAGAAACTGAAACAATGAGTGGTGTTTAAAATGGTTAAAAAAATCAATGTTGATTATATATCTTTCTTATAGATAAGGTGAAATTAGCTGTAAAAAGTCAGTGATTTAAAACTTGAGCAAGAACAAAACTAAGATGAACAGCAGGTGGCAGTGCTATCAAGAGCAGTGGTTTTGATGTGCGTGATTGTTTGTATACTTTTAGCTCTTCTGCAAGTGGTGAGTTAAATACCACAAAATCAGCTGTGGCTTGTGCTTTTGGGGTAAGCAATGATGAGATATTAGCCAAATTGAAACAAACCTCTTGTTTCAGGTGGTTTCTCCTGCTGCAAACATGAAATTACTTTCATAAGAAAGGTTGTATTTTGTTCTATAAAATGACAAGCTTATTCTGTGCTTCCTTCTAGGTGGAATTGTGAGTGATTATATACAGTTTATATAAGAATAAATACAGAAAATAAAAAAAAGTAAAATTTGATAAAATCAGTTTGGTTGTAAAATTTCAGACATGCAAACATCTCAGTCCATAATTCTGCTGCCTTTATTACTGACTTGTTATATCTTTGCTAATGCAATGCTCTTTGTCAAAGCTGATGAATCTGTTGATATTTTAGAGGGCATTTTAAAAAACATTACTGAAACAGTTTTTTAAAAGACTGTACTTTAGCATCCTCTCATTCAATTGCACTAAATTACATTTATACATTTCATTACAGAACAAATTGCTAAGCTTATTAATTTTTTACTCAATTGACCCTTGGTGCAATTTACTGTTATTTGTGGCAGCTTAACCCTCTGCCAATGGTTAGCATCTTGCAAGGAATTGTGCAGCTAGAGATTACATCACTGAGGTTCAGTGTGCTTGTGCTTCTTCTATTGGTTGGCTTAAAAATCATTCCAGCAATAGAGAATGCCAGGATCCTGCATGCAGAGAGCACAAGACCAGTTACTGCTGATGACTGTCCCCAGGGACACTTCTCAAGCACTGTTGTGAGGTTCCTCTACAAGTCTCCTTAATGTTGGTGGAGTGCATTCACTGTGCTTCTTAAAAGAGAAATTGTTTAAAAAAATCAAAGGTAATCTAAATGGAGGTTAGAACATTATCTTTAGGATTTACAGGCTATTTTATGAGATTGGTGCAGTCTATGGATGTAAACACAAACTTTTTTGAGTGTAGTATCATAATAAAAAGTGATTTGGGTCATGTTGTTTCTGGTATATCTAATCATGACTTTCCAACACTTTCAACGTGGTATGGACCATGGTCTGCCTTTATTACACCTTACCTAATAAGAAGAAGAAGGTTGAAGAAATTCAGAAGAAAAATGTAATAGAAAAACATTGTGTCTAAAATGTATTCTTTCAAGATTTTCCTAGGGTGTCAGCTGATCCTTAATATTCTACTTTAATTCAAATTGTCAAAGTTTTCAGTAGATGATAGATTAATATGGTTAGCACTAGGAGTTTGAGGGGCTCTAATGGTTGTGTCATTTAGGGCAGAAGAAAACAGAATTTAATGAGGTGTGTTATAGATGATCAGTTTTTCAGTAAAACTTTACCCCCAGGAATATAGGGCTTTATCAACTCTGGTTTTAGTAATCTAGGTATTAAAGCACGGCTCTTTTCAAATCACTGCAAAGAATTGATTTGTGCACATTTCAGGCAAGGCTGCTTTCTTTGGATTTTTGGTATCGAATTTGCATTGCAGTTAAATCATCTTTTCCATATAATTAAATCTATATTGGCTGCTTCCCTGAGTTGAAACTCCATTTAAAAGTCAGAAATATAAGTTAAAAATAAACAGATGTCTTTTTTTTAAAAAAATAAAAAGATACTGAGATACTCTTTTCTTGCATCAAATGTAGCAAATGAGAAGTCAAGGTGCTCTGTGTTTTTATTTAAGCTATTTCAGTTGTTTTGACTAAATATCTGAAGAAAAATTGATGTTTTCTTTAAGGAATTTCAATGCTTTCACAGAAATACTAAATTTATTTTACCAATTTATTTAGTGTATTTTTCGGTAGGTGTAGAGTGTACCTATACTGCCTCCTAGGTATTCCTGAGCTTTTAAAACAGCTGACTCTTTAGTAAACTCTTGATTGTAGCAGTAAAGCCCACCTGAGAACTAGGTTAAACTGCCTGGTAATGAGCAAGGCTTCAGTGAGACTGCTAGTGCCTGACCCAGCTGATGTGGAATGGTAGTGTGACAGAGCATCAATAGGGCACATGTGATAGTGCTATGCTCTGCATATTGCAGTATGTACTTGGAATGTTGTTTGGAATCTATGGAAGATTTTAATGTTAGGATGTATTTTTGTCAAAGGAATCAGAGCAACACTTAGTGTGTATGAACCAGTGGGGGAAAAAACCCCTATTAATCATGTGATTTTGTCTGAGTGCTGACAAGTTAGTGAAGATGTTACAAACATGAATAATTGGTCTGAGAACCTTGGTCACTAGAGGGTTCTCATGAGACATGAGAGAGTACAAACCAGTGGGTCACTCAGAGTTCTGAAGAGCTTAAAGCAAATGAAAATATCATCCACAAGAAAAGGATTTTGTGTGTAAACAAATAAATTTTTCATTGTTAGTTCAATTTTATAACAAAATATATGGCTTACAGTACAGAAGCTAGGGAGTGTATATTTGTGTATGTGTAAGGTAGTGACACCAGGAACACGTGTGTATGCACAATACAGAAAAACAGATTTTTTTCTCATCCTACAAAGTAAGCAAAATAGGCTGAAAGATGGCAAAGCAATGTGTGTGGGTTTTGTCTCTTTGTATACACATATGTATGATATGCATTTGTTCTGGGTATATATATTAGTTCTAAATTTGCCGTCTGAATTTTAAAGTTGCTATCCCAAATATGTACAGAACCAGTGCAGTATCTGATTTTGAATGTAATTTGTTCTTTCTTTGCAAATACCAAATTTGTTTCATTTTTGAAAGGTCAGTTTAGGTGATTTGTTTAATTGAAATTAGACACAGTATTTGCCAGAGAAAGCTCTTCCTTTTCATTAAAATGGAGAGCCAAAAGATGGAGAGGAAAATTATCAGGATAAAATCAAGTTAATATACCCTATGAATATTCACATAATCTCCAGTTAGACTTAAAAAAGCATGAGGCATGAAGATATTTAATCAGGTATTTGTATTGATTGCAAGAAGACTATGGAAGAAGTTCTAAAGGTGAGGTGTTTGGTAAAAAAAATTCAAAGAAAACTACAACAAAAAATGCTGTAAGCATTAATCACTATTTTTGTACAAAATGTGTTTATTTTATGGCAAAGAAGGCACTTCAGATGGATAATAAACTTTGCAACTAGAAAACTAGGTATGAAGGAGAGAAATTTGCTCATGAGCCTAAGAGGTCATATACTTAATTTTTCTCATATGTACAAGTTCAGTAATGCTGTAGCACCCATAAAAGAGGAGATACTGCAGCTTATCTTTATGACCATAATATGTACAATTAAAACAGGTAATTTTCATGTAGATTAAGTCATTACACTATAATGTTGAAACAATAGCTTTAATAGTGTTAATACATGCAGTGTTTGCTGAAGTATTTTTTGAAACATATGCTACAAAGCAAATTAATTCTGTCCTTGTCACCAAAATCTTGCTCATTTTTATTTAACACTATTCAGTACAGCATGTTTGTTTAACAGTGATCTGTTTGTAAATTAGTAAGGACTTTTAAGAAAAAGTGTTATTTATATGAGCCCAAGATTGGGGCCTTTTTCTGTAGATTGTATATAAGTGCTTGAGTCAGAATATATTTGTTTTAGTGGTTATCCTTTTTAATTATTATAAAGACAACATTTTAATCAATTATTATAGGAAAACAGATTTATTCAAAACAAAGAATGTAGTTGTATTTTTGGAAACGGTTCAAGTGCTGCTTGCTGCTGAATGATATACAACTGCATGAAGTTTGTGGTAGAGATTGTCTGAAAAACTGATAATAGCATAAAAAAGACACCCTTGTTTTGTCAAAGTCAGCAAAATCTTTTTTTATGGGAGATGTGCCAAGCATGCAGCTCTCTGTCAACTCATTTTAAGTACATAGACTTCTAAAACTAGGCCTTTATGTCCTGTTAGTATAAATTAACAGCATAACATGGCTACTTACAGTGTTTAGTAGAAGTTTATTGGATATTAGCTTCTCTATGTTTTGGTGTGATGGTTTATAGAAGTTACAAGGGTTCTACCATCTCAGAGAACATCTGTCTGACAAAGGCACTCTGCAGACCAACTGCTCCTTTTCTGTGTATATCCAGTGTAGGCATCCCTTAACCTTCTGTCTCTGGGGCTTAGGATAAACATGCATTTGCTCTGAATACTTTCATCTGTTCAGGACCAGTAATTTGAATTTTGCTTTCATTGCCATTATCTCATCCAGAATCTTTAATTTGCTTACAAATATTTTTTAAGGTATACTCATTCTTTATTTGTTTGTTTCCCTCTTTTTATGGTTAGGGTTAGTCCTTGGCTGGTGAGTTTAGAGGTTTTTTGCTTCTTTTCTCTAACTTCTGAACTTCCTGGTTATCATTACTTTGTATTCTAGTCACACAAGAAAATCCAGACAAAATCATATTCAGTATTGTTCAAACCGCATTAAAATTGTGCTAAACAAGGGACATTGCAGTGTGTCTGTAGCAGTTGGATAGGGATTAGATTCCAGGTGTTTAAGAGAGGCATTTATTGATTATGGGTAAGTAAGTATCTTGTTAATGTAGGGATTGCATTAGTGACCTTGATTACAACAGAATTACCATGAAAATTTATACTTGCACAGTCATTGTTTCATTGTGACTATGCATTTAAAATTAATACAAATCAGTTCAGATGTTGTCTGTTATGAATAAAAGCTGAAATCTCTGAGAAAATAGGGAAAAGTACATTTAATAAAAGGTCTGTCTTGCATTGACAGTAAAACCGAGAAAGGGTTTGAAAATACAGATGGTTTGTTGGGGAGTTTTTGCCACTAGAGGGTACACCATGCACAGGAACAGCTAAAAGCTGTGCAAAATCCTTCGCTACTTGAACCAGAGCCCAGAAAAACATGTCTGAGGAACCTTCTATGTTTAGCATTTCAGGGACCATTCAGAGGTTCCCAGGGCATTTCTCTGAGTGGTCTGAGTCTGCAGGTGTTTGTGCATTGGGTGGATTTAATGATTGCTTTCTCTGCTTAAGTCCTCTGAAGAACGAAGTGTCACTGTTTATTCTTGCAAACCTAAAATATGCTTAAAACTCTTTTTAAGAGCACTAGAAGAAAATAAGAATTAAATTTACTGTAATAGTTTTAAATATTATTGCGTTTTGTACTCTTAACTTTGTAAGCATTTGCATGAAATATGATTAATCACTGAATGATTGGAGTTTACCTCTAAAGTTTCCATGAGAATCTGACCTTTACCTAGGTATTGGAGCTCAAGTATTGCAAATCTGCAGGAAGTGTTGGTCAAGTGAAAAATATAAGAGCAATAGTAGGTGATGCACTATATGGTGAACAATAAAATACCCCCCCTTTTTTTCTTAATTACTGTGTAGTTTCAACTATAGAGTGTAGTTATTCCAGTCTCTAGGTTGTGATCCTCATTTCTGCTTTGTGTTCAAGTACACGTTACGTGGTTTTGCCCTTTCAATTTTGTTACTTTTCTGAACTTAATTTTGGGTGCCAGAACCACATGAAATAAGAAATTAGGACCAAACTTGCTAAAATACTAAGAGATTTTTGATCTTTACACTGGTTGATATGAGGCATTCCAGGCAGCCTTTAATACTTGATTTTCTGTTTTTCAGCTAATTAATGGGTCTCTGGTGGAAGCAAGACATATGCCCAGGACCAGGTGGAAGGTATGTGAAAAGTACAGCTACATCATGGAGTGCTCGTTTTCTTACAGTATTCTTCAGAGACCAATATCCTTGGTCTGGGGACATCAGCTGCTGAGGGTCTCATACATCAGAGCAACAGTATGAGGGCTGGTAGTAATAACTAGCTGGGGAATGAGATAATTTCTGTGCACTCTCTTCTTCAGTGTTGTCAGGGAGGATAATTGTGAGGGGATTGTGGTCAGATGGGTTGTGAACACACACAATTTGTATTTGTATTTTCTCTTTTACTGTCTCAATCCAAGGACAGGTCCATTTTCTCCCTGTGTCTTGGCAGCTTTGCTTTCCTGGAGCCAGCTGTCGGGGATGCTTTTGTCTTTTGTAAAAAGAAGGAAAAACAATTTAAAAAAAAAAGGCTACTCCGACTAAGCCGGGTTATACAGTCTGATTATTTCAGTGAAGGTAAAGATTATTCCCTTCCCTCCCACTCCATCCTCTGTGCAGTAAATTCCAGACCATATGGTATTATGAATATTTCTACTGTTAAACTTCACAGAGATCTCTGAGCAGCAGAGTTAAGTGGCTATGGAATTGGTCCATGTCCTTAGAACTCTGCTTAAAAGCTTACAGTACCTAACACATCTTTATGCAATGTGTAAATTCTGAGCTAAAACACCTCTTCCAGGGCTAAAAGAACAATTAATTTCATAGACCACTGGTTCTGCAACCATTCTTTGGAGACTGCCAACTCCTGTTAACCAGTGCCACATGTGGTGGGTTTCTTGATATGGAATAGAGCACTGAGCAGACTACATTTGGTTCATGTAAAAATTTAGGATATAATTTCATATTGCTTTCATCACTTATGATGCATTTTAATTTATCTTGTGGAGTTGAAAGCCTGTCTGTGCCCTTACCAATAATCTTCAGTCATTCAAGATGTTTGTTTCAGATTGTTTGAGAAACTTTGTAAACAGCTGTAGGTACAGCTGTGGAAGAAAAAAAAAATCAAAACTATACTTAGTGCATTAAAATGCTACATTAAACTGCTAATGATATGTACCATTTTATCATGAGAACAAAGCAAATATTGGGAAGGAGTAGAGACAAGGAAGATGAAAGCAGGAGACATATTTTCAGCATGTTAGAAAAAATGATTGAAGAAGATTCAGAAAATTCTTCACTTCTTCGCTTTCCTTCTTCTTTGGAGGGTAGAAGGAGAAAGTACTTTTGTTTCCTTCTAAACAGAGGCAGAGCTGGTCCTTTTGCAGATTTTCTGATTTTTTTTTAATGTCAAGATTTTCATTGAAGTGTTTTAGGAGGCATAAAGTAGCAGGAAAACAAAAAAAAATTGCCAAAAAAATGGTTTAGGAGAAAGGATAGGGATGCAGTAAAACCCCTTTCACCTATACACTTGTACACTTATTTTTCTCCCCATTCTGTCTTCTGCTTACACCTGCATCACACTGTTTGTCTTTTGCTTCGTTCTGCCATGATGATTCATGATCACCCTGTATACTGTTTCTCAGGATCTTAGTACATGGCTCGCACACTGACAGAGCTTTAGCAAATTGTCCCAGGGGCTGAGTCAGAGCTGTGAACTAGAGAGGTCATTCTTCTGATCCTGATGTTGTGTGGCTGTTGGAGCTGAAAGTGGAGAGGGGAGAGTTCTTTCAGGGAATGAACTGTGCTGTGATTATGGAGCTGATTAAGCTTTAGTGACCTCTCAGCTGTCTTTCCAAGGAGACATGGTCTGGCATTCCTAAATAGTATGAGGTCTAAATGGCATACAATTCTCAAAATCTGAAAACCTATAGTAAGTAAAATGTATAAATTAAATGTGGTAAGCTATACAATTGTGTACCATCTATTCTATGCAGTTTCTCAATAACTGCCAAATCAGAGAGTCAAAAAAAGAAAGAGTATGAAGACAGAATAAAAGGAAGGGTCTGTGTGGCTTCTGGTCATCAACACCATTGAGAGGTTGTTTTATACTAGAGTGGATCAAAATGCAGCATGAGCAAAGGTGTAAACTTTTTTCCTGTGTGCTTTGCCTCTCAGAAAGCTTACTGTGCCCTTGAGAAAGCATACCCCATTTAGTTTAGCCAAAGGTTTCAGTTTGTACAAAAAGTATAATATATACCTTTTTTTTCCTCTTTGTAAGAAAAGATTAGATACTTCAGGACATTTGTGCCCAATCTAGGCATGGAACAAAATTGAAAGTAGTTGTAAACTAGATCTGAGGCCTTTAGCATAGCCTTTAAAATGGCCAGTACCTGTTTTGTGGACACAGTGGTGCTGCAAAGTGTTTGCAGGATGACAGAGAATTATAAACTGTGATTCTAGATTTATAGGAAATACTATGGTTTTGATTTACGGGGAAGAGTATGGCAGACGGTTTTTGTTTTTTTATGGAAATGGCATGGCTTTTTGACCATACTTCTTGAGATATTTGGGGTTTTTACTCAATGCAGGTCAGGATGTTTCAAGAATGTCATCTGTTGCACTCCTGTATTTTGCAAATGTAGTTGATTCTATAATTAGCTGTGCCAAACGTACGCTTAGTGAACCTGGTTTTTTGAAGTGCTTGCCAGAAGCATGTGATTTATCATGTCTCTTATAAACACACAGATATTGACATGTACTAGCAGGTTAAGCTACCATTTACAAGTTCTTGGTGTAACAGTTAAATTACTAGTGTGATAATTGTACTAAGGGGTCCCAGAATGTAATAGTAACAAACTCTATGGCTAATTAATTTTGTTAACATGAAAAGAACATCTGGCCAAACATGCATAGTCTAGATTAAACCCAAATTTTTGCTTTTTTAAGTCTATGCCTTCTGCAGAGAACCGTGTGTTCCCTGACCCCTTCTAGATAAACATATGACTTCCCTGAAGTTGTTTAATGTCTGACTTTGTAAGATCCCAAACCGTCTACAACTGGCTAATAGAAACTGCTAGGCACAGGGTAGAAAAAGACCAAAAATATTATTCTGTTGAGGCCTTTCAGTCAGCTTTGTATTTCACATCAGAGGTTAAGGCATTTTGCTGGTGGCTGAAGTGATGCTGTTTTAACCTTTGTCAAATTATGGCAGTGTTGTTAGAATTAATTAGCTGACAGTTTTTAACTTAGGTTAGATGCGGTAGAAGTGAAATAATTACTTTATGCTTGCAAAAATTTGATTATAGTAAATGAATAAAAAATTATGGTGAATCATTATGCAGCAAATCCATAAAATCATTACTGAAATAGAGGAATTAACAAATATAATATAACATAATATAACANATTGCGATGATTATTTTCAAGATGAAATATTGTAGGTTCTTGAAAACACAGTTAAAAGTTTACGGAGGAAAAAAAAAGTGGCCTATTTTTGCTGAACACACCTGGTGTCGATTTTATTTGAAAACGTAAATACTGCAAAGTTTATTGAAATGGGATCGTTCCTATGACTGCTAATGTTATTTTTTATTAAAAATGCATATGTCAGAGCATGTAAATTGCATTATGATTATTGAGAAGAGGCAGATGAATATTTTTTGCTTGTGCTGCCTTCACAAAACCTGCTTTTGCCTTAAAATAATCCCTACCCACTTGTTACAGGACAATTTAGTGCAGTATTATTATAAATGATTTAAATGAGCTCTGTGTTAATAGTGGAGCCTCTAATAGGACCAACCTTTCCTCATGCCTACTCTATCATGCTTTCTAGAGGGAGACTGCCTTTTGCAAGCACAGTCTTCAAAGCCTCACTGAAAATACTAATTGCAGTCTCCTCTGTAGTGTGAGATTGGAGTTAGGCACATGAGAACAGGCTTTATTGTTCAGACTTGCCTCCAGAAAGGAAAGCTGCTTGTAACCATTCATCTTTTCTCTTTCCAGTAGAAAAGCCTGTAAAGTTCCCATGCTGTGACTGTGATACTCACTCCTCACGCCTCACCTCCTAATTCTCTGACACACGGATTGAATGGAACACATTCCCAGCACAGCTCCACAATATGTCTTTGGCTCCCAGCTATTTCTGTGGAGAGCACTACCATGTTATCGCACTGCAGCCAGGCCTGCATGTTTTGGAGAGAAACCCAGGCTCAAAGAAGGTTGACTGCAGGTACATTACCAAGGTACTGGGCTGGCAGTGTGGTTGTTGTCCATCAGTTGTCCTGTCTACCATGAAGGCACACCCATCATGTACGGCACATCTATTCATACCTGTCCTGCAGGCCTTTCCTGCATTTTTCCTACCTGGTCAAATAATTGCATTCTTGTACACCAGCATTCAGATAATTTGGAAAGCTTTGTCAAGCAGGAGGTAGAACGCCAAAGGAGAGTAAGTCAAAATTGAAAGGAGCTTTAAAATATACTTTGGAGTTTTTTAGTCTTTGGAACAAAAAGTGTGCCGAATACTTGTCAGGCATAAATGGGTATAATTTGTGAGTACAAAGAAATGCAAGCAAGTTTGTTGACTCATTGCAGTTGTGATACAAGCAATAATTTTATTTAGATTGTGACGAAAACAAAATGTAGTGTTACATTACCCCCACTTCTCCCCCAGCAAATTCATTAGCTTATTAGTCAAAAGGGACAAATAATTTCTTTACATTTGCATTCCTTTTTGCCAAGTGATGTGGACTTTCCTTCACAGGTATGAAAAAATGAAACTGACTAATAATGAAATCACTGAACATACTTAACCATAAAAAGAACCTTTTAAAACCAGAATGTAAGGATGGGTTCTGCACACAAAACAATCTGGATTTCCTACCAGAATAACAGAATGGAGGTGGTCCAAACACAGCTGATTGGTTCCTTCTCATTTCTGAGGGCCTAGAGGCAGGCTTAAGCTCATTGATCCAAATGAACAAAATACCATTTTTTTTTGTCTTTAGATAGGTTATCCTGTAAATTTTTTTGTCTATAGATGCCTATTTCTATCCAGGAGAAGGAGGTGGAGAGGTGTATGTTTGCTTTGATTCACACAATCATTGCGTCTTGCAGGGTGGGTGATGTAACAGTATCGTTCAGGAGAAAAAGCAGAATTCAGAACATCTGTAAAAGAATGTTTTCTGTGCATTCTAGAATGCAACTGATCTGTCACTGTATGTCTAATTATTTAATCTAAAGACAATTTTATGTCTATAATCTCCCTCCTCCCTTTCTGAAGGGAGTTACAGAAAAAAGACTGAGAATTGAAAAGGAAATTAAGTGCCTCACACTCAAAGATCCTTTCATAATCATAACTTTTTAGTATATATTGGCCAAATATTTAAACCCATCTTCAGTCCTAGCAATTCCTAAATGATAGAAAGGCTACCCCACTATGGGTTTGGAGTCTAACCCATACTTCGTTAAATCTATCAACTTGCACTTGAATAGTTCTGGACATTTTTTGCATTGATGTATGTCAGTGGGATGTAAGAAAGACGACTTCAAAATCCTCTTTGGGTCATTAAGTACAGACCTTTACTGTCACATCTGAGCACATCTTAGAATCCTGTTCATCAGCTTATCAAACGGTGATTTAAACCTAAAGTTATTTATTCTCATGCATCTACAGAATCTAAATTTGACACTTCTGAAGGTCTGAGAGTAGGAACTGGATAATCTGTCCTGTTATCTCATGTGAAGCTAGTGCTACACATAAAATTACTCTGAGAATATATGTTTCCACAGATAGATATATAAGATTTGCTTAAGAAATTTTAAAATTAATTCGTAAAATTTGGTGATTCTCTGAATTTTTGGGATTCTGTATATAACACGTTTTTCTAACACGGAAGTAACAATGGCTTTTTCTTTCCATCTCCTGACCTTTGATTCACTGATACAACTTCCCTCATAGCAATTTAAAGCACTGCCAACAAAAGATGCTTTGCCATGTGTTGAATCTGTCAAGCTTTTAACTAGTTTCTCCTCAGGTGTCCATTGAAGATGAAACAGGTTTTGAACAAATGTGTCTCGGGGCCTGTTTGTTAGCTAATTTTTCATCTGAGCTTCCAGCTGCACCAGCAACCTGAGCAAGGAAAAAGAAGGTGATTTTCAAGACAAGTTCTCACTGAAAAAGAATAAGCAATGCAGTGTTTGCTATTTGTCTTTTGAGATAAATTACTTTGACCAGTTACCTTCACCTATTTCTTTGTTATCTCTATGTTTGTTTAAGTCACCAGCAGTGCAAAATTTGTCTGAAAATACAAGCAGAGACCTTTTAAGCACATTTTTCTTGTACTTCCTAGAAATTTATGCCAAGGCTGCTATTTCTGCAATAGGGAGTTCTAATTTTGAAACAAACTTGGGACAAAAGTAATTCATAACATTGTGAATGTCTAACAAACTTACAAGTAGTTACATTTCATTATGAGATAATAAAGTAATCAAATANCATGTGGATATTTAGTTTTTTACTTTTTCCAGTTCTTCTCCCTATCTCGTGTTGGTTGGTGAGGGGGGAGGGGAGGGACTGAGTGAGTGGCTGCATGATAATTAATTGCTAATTCTGTCTGAATCCACACCTACTAATGCCTCTGGGTGCTGCTCTTTCTCAGTATTATCAAATCAACATTTTCTTACAGTGCCCATTAGACACTGTAAGAAAGAATTCTGGTTAAAGAATTCCTGCAAATCACCCACAAAGGATTAAAGTCCAGGAAAGACTTGACACGAGGAGTTTGATAGGTGTTAAAGCATTTACCCTTCTGCTTTGCAGTACAGTATATATGGTTTTTCTTACGTGTATCCTCAGACATGTGAATTTTCTCTTTTTCTTTGAAAGGCTTCAGAGGTTTCTTCTTTGCTGTTTATTGTAATGCAGACATCTTTGAGTAGGGTAGTCAATTAATTTGGCCTTCCTGTTCTTTTATCTCATAGTTCTAAAATGCCTAGAGGCTTTACCAAGAGTGAAGATATTTGTATTTTTTCTTTTTTCATTGAAATGTTTAGCTTTCTATGTGAATACTAGAAATGTATTGTTTAGTAACCATCCTGTATCTGAAAGTTGTAATCACCTGTATTCCATGAGGTAATTGAGCATGATGTTTTCTTCATGTTGTGACAGTTCCATCAAAGTCCTGAGTCTTAAAATAACAAGATCTCACTCTGTCCAGGACAGAATTTGGATATGTAGGAAATTTTTCACTGCTGCTTCTCAAGCTGTATGTAATCTGGACAGTTTGTGTGGGTGATTTATCTCCTGGGCTTCCTACAGCATATATCACAAAGGCTGAAATTCAGCTTTGAAAGAAAACACCTGCTTCTCAGACAAGCTAGCAGGTAACTTCTCCTAATGTTTTGACTTTAATGAACTGTATGCTTCATATTCTTGTGAGTTTTGCTTTCTTTTTTCAGAAAAAAAAGAAACAAGTGAGATTTTTTTCACATCCAAACCTAAGTTAGAAAAAGAGGAGCAAACTAGTTTCAAGGATGCTGTATCACAAAGCTGTTAGGAAATCTTTTTCCAATTGGAGATGTTCTGTTGTGAAGCAATAATTTCTCTTTTGAGGTCAAGAAATGTAAAAGAGGAGATTACATTTATCTAGCCTTTAGTGAAGTGAGGCAGTTTCAGGTTGAATTAATATGTACACAGATAATGTAGCACACTTCCTTCTTGACAGAGAATGAAAACTAGTGAAAATAAGAAGAAATTTGAGAAGTAGTTCAGAAATGAATCAACTGTTTAAAACTAAACATGTGCCTACATGCTTCTGCTAGGCAGGGAAATCTATTCTTTTGCCAGTTATCTAACTGTTGCTTTTCTAACACCTCATAGCCTTTTGAATGGCTCAGATTATGGTTCAGAACTCCCTAAATTAAAAATAAAAGCAAAAGACATGTCTTACAGTACATTTACAGGTCTAAAGGTAATGATTGCAGTGTGCTTTTTCTAGCTTTAAATATTGAGAATGGAAATCCCATATAAAGATAATAAAAATTCTGTATAATTTTGAAAAGTGATGTAAATTGTATAATCAATTCAATAAGAAGATGTTTGTAATAAATTTATTTAACTAACTGAATGAAAAATAGTTTGAATTCTCCTATATGGTACATTTGTGCTTTCTCTGGACTTGCAGATGCTGGCAGTAAAATTCATTTATATGTAGGTGATAAATTACGTGTTCCTGTTATTGATTTCATATTTATATCTTACTGTACAGTTCCTGATTCTTGCCTTTCTTGGCTTTTATGGAAGCAAGGATCTTTACTGCTGTTACTGTGTGTGACACACCTCCAAGCACAGGGCTGGGAGAAACTGGTGGTTTTACAATGCCAGTCTACTCTGCTATTCACAGAGTCCAAGCTGAAATGAATACACTTTTTGAGGCTGTCACCTGGGGACCTTGCACTGAAGACATACTTTTACCTCTCTGTAAAGATCCAATGGAATGCGTTGTAATTCCTAACAAATGTGTGCCACACATTTCTTGCTTTTTTTCTTAATCTTATAATCTTGAAATATCAAAACCTCTTGCAGAGATGTCAAGAAGGGTATGAGTTCTGTAACTAACATTTCAGTAGATTTTATGGCACATATGATTAGTTTTTAAAACTACCTGAACTCTATTTAAATTATATAAATCACATGCTAATATAAAAGCATTTACTCAAAATTTTAATAATATAGCTACAATCCAATATATATCATGAAATAAGTCTCTTCTGAGTTGCAAAAAACCAATGTTCACAGAAAATACAGCAACATTAATTAAGGGGAATAAATGTGTTTCTGCATTTAATCTCACTTCCCCTAGTTTGGGGCATTGACAAATTTAGCCTAGTAGCATTCACTCTCCATTCTGATCATATTCCTGTCATAAAAAGCACATCAACACTTAAACAATTCATTAAAAGAAAAAATATCTGAAATCTAGACAGATTCCCCTTCTTAACTGGTTTCTGACATCTGCCACAGTGTAGCAAAGAAAGTACAGAGAGCCATTTAAAACTGTTCAAGTCCATAAAAGAAGTTTTGGTGGGCTGAACTTGGCTTGCAGCCAGACACCCATCCAGCCAATCTTGTAGTCCTCCTATTCACCAGACTGGTGGGAGAAAATAAGATGGAAAAGCCCACAGATGAAAATAAGGACAGGGAGATCATTCACCAATTACCATCATGGACAGAACAGACTCAACGTAGGAAAATAGAGTTGAATTGTGAGAAACAAAACCAGATAAAAAACTGCTCCCTAACCCCTGTTTGTCTCAGACTGATGATTGTGGCACTTCACCACTAATAATGTGAAATATGAAACGTTTTTCAAAGCTATTTTAACTCTACCTGTGTCCTGTCAATAACATGCTAATACGAAAACTCTGCTTCATTTCCGAGTTCTCAAGGAACAGAGGTTGTGCTCAACCCACAACAGGTCATCTCATCTGCCTTGTCCTCCTCACGCTTGNCGCAGAGGAGATCCAAGCTGGCCAGAGAGACATTCCATACCACAGAAAACCATACTCAGTATAGAAAATAGGGGTCCTGGTTGCTGCCTGAGGACACTCTAGGCATCAGTTGGCAGATAGTGAGCAATTGTATTGTCTATTAATTTGACACTTCTTGAGTTTTAAGTCCTCTCTTCTTTATATTATTATTATTATTATTATTATTATTATTATTATTATTATTGTCATTTTAGAGATGAGACACTCAACACTCAGTCTTGTGTTCTAATGGATGAAACGTTACTTCTACCTCTATTCTGCTCACCTTTGTAAGAGCACACGGAGCAAAAGACACACCTTTAGACAGCAACAGCACTGTTGCTGAAATCTTAGCCTTCCTGCAGGTTCTGATTTTGTCCCTGAGCCCTAAGTATCAAGTCTCCACCTGGAACACTGTACATTGGGGTACTGATGCTATCAGTATCAAAGAAATTATTTTCTGGATACAGAGCTTGACAGCAGCAATGCTAGGCATGTTTTGTCCATGTTACTACTAAACATCAGTGCTCCAAGTTCAGATTTGATTTATGCTTTTAAGTGCTTACATATCTCTTCACTTGCCCTCATCAACCAGGAATGAAACTAGATATAGCACAGTACTGAACAGATAGACCAGATTGTTCTTACAGTATTGTAGATCCTGGAATTGAAATATGAAGTGGTTGTTTCTTTGATCTAGAAAGCCTGAATAACACCTAGAGTACCAAAGTGATCTACAGGAAAGGGCATGATGGAATGTATTCATATTGCCAAATGTCTGTGATTTTAAATGAACCGCACTAAACACAAGCAGATGTTCAGAAAATAGGCAAAGTTATTGGCAAAGGCCCTAGTAAGAACCACTTTTTAGAAGAGTGCCTGATTTGCAGTATCTGGGTAGGCAGTTTACAGAGAAGTCTGAAGCAGTTTTTGATTCTGTGAAGGTCTGATTTTGAAGTATCTCTTCCTCCCGAAGTGTCACAAAGAACCTAAGCTTACCAAAAATAGTGAATGGAAATTCTGTGGGGGAGAAATGATAGGGGAGATTTGAAATACTGCTACACTGATTTTGAAAACCACTTTTTCCATTTGAACTTCTGAATCTTTTAAACCATTTAAAACATAAATGTTGGACCAGAAGGTATTCCAGTTGAAAAGGAATGCTTAATTTTGAAAATATTAAATTCAGATATCCTAACCACATAATTTCTTTGCCAGATTTTACTGAGTAAATTCAAAAAAAGCAGCACTTTCTCACCAGCAGGGCTGATTTCAAAGAATTGGTTTTTGCTAATAAACAGTGTTACTTCAGAAAAGCCATAACCATTTTTAAGAGGCACTGTGTTCAAAAGCAATGCAAAACTCCTCTCATGGGGGCCTAGGAGCCCATGCTGCTTGTCAGTAACAAACATATCATCACCTGGTGTTAACCAGCTTTATATCAACAGCTGTCAAAAAGTACAGGTCAGCAAGAGCAGCACAGAAGAAAAGGTGCTGATGTAGGTATTCTGAGTAGGAGGCCTGACCATGTAAGATGAGGAGATGATAACACGAAGGCTTTTTTTTTTTAACAAAGGCTGGAATTTCTGAAGGCATCAGTCACTTGGATATGCACACGAGAAAGTTTGTTCTCTGTAGCCTGCAAATGAGACATGAAATCATTTGCAAGAAAACGTGCCTTTTGCTATTTGGTCCCCAGCATGGTAAAGCTCAAAAATTCCTGAATTTGAAAGTTGGTCCCTACTGCCTGCTGCCAGCTTCCTGGCACTTCCCACTAGCTGTCTCTGCACTGTACAGCTGATGGGATGCATTTCCTTGGTGTCTGGGATGTGNCAGCCAGACACCCATCCAGCCAATCTTGTAGTCCTCCTATTCACCAGACTGGTGGGAGAAAATAAGATGGAAAAGCCCACAGATGAAAATAAGGACAGGGAGATCATTCACCAATTACCATCATGGACAGAACAGACTCAACGTAGGAAAATAGAGTTGAATTGTGAGAAACAAAACCAGATAAAAAACTGCTCCCTAACCCCTGTTTGTCTCAGACTGATGATTGTGGCACTTCACCACTAATAATGTGAAATATGAAACGTTTTTCAAAGCTATTTTAACTCTACCTGTGTCCTGTCAATAACATGCTAATACGAAAACTCTGCTTCATTTCCGAGTTCTCAAGGAACAGAGGTTGTGCTCAACCCACAACAGGTCATCTCATCTGCCTTGTCCTCCTCACGCTTGTTTACTACAGTTCAGTATTTTTGTTCTGTTTGTCTTGATTAGCCAAGGACACTAGGTACTGATTGACTGTGCGGTTGTACTTTAGGATAATGGATAACTGATAATCTCGTTTATTGCCCATACTGGCATCCAGTAGTTCATCATACAAGTACTGGTTACAAATACCTCTTTAATACCTTCTACTTTGTTTTGAAACAGTTGTACCTAAAATCATATTTTGTGTTTTAGTGACACTGTTCTCAGCAATGTAACTGTAGGTATATTGTTATTTGGTGAATACTTTATTTTCAAAGCTTTATAAGTTAGTCATTAACAGATCATCTTAGAAAATTTAGTATTCATATCTTGAATAGATTATTTTTCCCAAGAAAAAGGGCAACATGTTCATTACAGCTTTTGACACCTGCTAAATCATTATTAAAATTTTAAATGTTGAGATGCAAGACTGGGTCATATTACAAAGATAACAGAAAAAAGAGTTAAACATGCTTGACTTGCTTTTCAAGAAATAATATCAACATGCAGTTACAAAACAAGCATCTGGAATTAATTCTTTTTTCCCCTGAGTTGCTCTATGGTTTTCTTACTGCACCAGGGACAGATCCTCAGCAACTGTAATCAGTCTTATCTCTGATTTCAAGAGATCTGTGAAAGCTTGTATAGTAAGGATATGCCATTCCTCTGTTTCTACACATTTGCTGTATCTTTCCTGTTGTATTCCACAGTCTCACAGAGAATGGAGAGGAAATGCTGAGCCTTCCAGCTCACTTCAGACTAGCACTCCTAGCAGTATTCTTTTTTTAGAAATGCTTTCTCATTAAATAACCATTGTGAATAGCTTCTAGCACATTTTTTTTAAACTATCACTGAGAAATAATCTGAAATGTTTTATAATTCATACATTGAGTAAACAGCAGGAGTACACCAGTGACTCCTTGGGATGAGTCAATTGTGAGCACAAGTTGAAACTCTCCATGGGGAATTTTATGTGTAGAATTAAAGGGCACAATCTAGTTCTAGAAAAAAATACTGGTTTTGTATGCCTTAATTCCAGGTTTCTTTTTTTTTCCTTGTGTTTTTGTGAGTAACCTTGTTTTTACCAGTTGCTGTGTCCAGATGCTGAAAAACAATTTCGTATTTACTGACTCATGACAATGCTGATTAACTTCTGCATAATCTAGATATGATCATAAAACTGGCTTATCAAACAAGTGAAGATGACTTTTGGGGTATCTATTTAGTCCTTAGTGGCTATTTGCCCAAATCACAGAGCTGTAATACCAGATAACTTCTATCAGGCCCTGAACAGGAAAGGTCCAGATCAAGAATAGCAGGGGTGTTATAGATCAGAACTGAAATGCATTCACAGAGCTCTGTGGGGAAGTTTGTGTAGCATCTGCTAGTACCATGTCTGGCATCTTTAACCACTGCTATCAGTTTCTTACTTGAACAAATACAGTAGAAATCCACTCCAGGCCGCAGAAAACCTCTATCAACCCACCAAAGAAAAGAGAAACTTAAATCCAGCAGCCAAGCTGAAGACCTAGGTTTCACATTCAAAAGCAGAGAGGCTAATGAAAATGAGGTAAAGAAAATAATCTACATATTGAACATACTGTCTATAGCTTCTGTAGTTGCAGTTTTTCCTCCTAGTACTGGGTGGGGTTTAATTTAAAAAGTGAAGCTAGGAGTGTAGGTGTAAAACATGCAGATATGTTTTGCATCTTCATTGTTGTTTGCAGAAATAAGACTTGCAAATAAATTAGACAGTTTGCCTAGTATGTTGTATGCATCTTGGATATGTTATATGTATCTTGGGATCTTTTTTTTTAAAATATAATCTTTATTTTAAAATTCATTGAAAGATTAATTATTTGAGAGGATTACACAACATTATGAAAAGGAGAAAAGAGATTGAAGTCATAGATGAGGAGAGCTACAGTACTGTTAGAGTGTAATATGCATCTTAATTGCTAAATCTACCTTGGAAAAGAAAGACGTGAAGATAAAAGTGTCTCTCTTCCACCTCTCCTTGTAAACTGCACCAGGAGCACTGTAAGCTCTATTTTGTTTTTCTGAACAGTGGACAACAAGATCCAGAATATGAAAGGAACATTGAAGATTGCAGTAGTGTAATAAGACAAGTCATTTTACACAACTTTCATGTTTTTATGTGATGTGCTTTTATATCTTCTTATCAGTCAGTCATTGAAAACTGAAGTTCACTTCTGCTATCATCTTTATGGAGGGTTTTGATTTCTCACATTTATATGAATGGGGACACAAATTTATCTTCCATCTTAGTTAAAGACAGTAGTGCATCTTAGAGGATTTTTTTTGCTTTCTTTTACACAATGTGAAGACCAAGGTAACAGACATGCTAGCAAGGGCAGAATTGAGAACTTGGAGCAGAACATGCCTAGACAGAAGTATTCTGAAAGAGACACCACAACGTATATAAACTTCATTCACACACGTTATCTAGTGCAATAGCTAAGAAAATTTGAAATGCTAGTACCATGTGATGAAAGGTAAGTGCAACTAAAACTTAGTGTTCTATGGAAATACAAACTCTGATGATAAAAGGGAATATAGTTCTTGTTAACTTGAAATTTTCCTAGACAGAAAAAGAATGGATATGTTTGTATGTGTTTTTATGTTTGTTATTTTTTTATAGATGTGTATATAATGATCTGAATGATCAGTCTCTAATGCTTAGTGGGGAAGGAGAGGCTTAATATTAATTCCAGGCCTCTGAGAAAGTAAGTTCCACTTTCAGGTGCGTTTTCAGAGTGCTACTTTGTCGTAATATGTATGAAAGTAACAGTTATGAATGCTGGGCCTGTGAGAGGCTTGTGCATTTATGGAAACCATTTATAATGGGCCTTATTAGCTCCTCAATATAACAAACCTTTTGCTCAGAAAAAATTTAGATATTGCAAATAATTGCAGTCCAGGTAGGAGAGAAAAATGGACTGGTGGCCTTGAAGACAATGGTCCAAGAGTTGAGGAAATACTCAGAAGTGCAAGATCAAGTGTGATGTTGGGGGGATTTTGAGAATACTTTGAACTGTTACCAGTAATTCCTGAAATTTACAAACAGGGACACATAGGTCTGTCTATGTTTTTGCAATTTCCTCTGTTTTTCATTATGTTATTGTGAATGATTCTGGGACATTTCAAGCTGTTTTGTGTTAAAAAAAAAAGAGAAAATACCATAGTGGATTATTGTAGTTACTGCAAAAACATAAGTTACTGAGCTTTTTGACACATTCTTGCTAAGTATGTCAGAAGAACAACCAGTCTGGCTTTCACACTTAACTTGAAACTGGAAGATTTTTCCCTGAATATATTTTTCCAATGATGATAACGCATACTTCTAAATGTTTCCATTGTTTTCTACACCATTTGTGCCTGAAAACAAATAATGCAAGACACATGCAGATGACACTATAGGTTCCCATCTTCATGAGTGTAAATTATGATGTTTGTGCAGTTTAAAGGAAAGAACAGTGAGATAGAACTGTGCATAAGAACAAGAAGAAAGAGAAAATACAGATTCTGTGATTGTGGTGCAGAGGTTAAGTGAGAGAAGGATCTGAGGATGATGGTGGACTTTCATGACATATCAGTAAAAATTCTAGGCTGCTTTGACAGCTATATAAAACATGGGAACTATGTGTGGAACTCTGAATGTCAAGAAGTTCAAAAAAAGAAGAAGAGTAAATGTATGACATTAGGAGTGACATTCTTACATTATACTTCAGCCTAAGGACTGAAAAACCCCAAACCATACCCTGCAAATAACAGACTGGGGTTTTCCTGCCTTGTGAACTGTAGGCATGATTTCATATTTTCGAGTTTTCTTTCATTTGGAAAGCATTGTATTAATGGTCACTTGGAAAAGCAGAACAAAAACCTTAATTGATAGGACACTTCTTGGTCAACTTCTTACTTCTAGGGTAAATAAGGATTTACATCCTATTTTGAAAATATATATTTACTCTGGACAGTATAATGGTTTGAGGGGAAAAAAGCCTCATTATGTTCTATCAGCTATATATGCATTTTAGGCACTTTTAGAAGTGAATGAAATGGCTCTTTTTGACCAATAAAAAGGTTTCAAATCTAATGAGTGCATACTAAAGGAAATATTGTAATGCATTCAAGTGGCAGTAAAACGTTATTTTCTGCCACCTAGAATAAGACTTCTGATATTTTAATGTACCATTGATTATTCACAGTCACTACTCTCAAAAGTCCAACTTTTATTTTACAGTTTTAGAGCTATGTCACTATTCACTTTGAACTTTTTGGTAACCTCTCTGCTGCTATATGAATCTATAAAGTTAATTAACATAGAGGTACTAAGATTTTCAGTATCTTCTGTTGTTTCTTTAAATAAACTAATTCTAGATAGAAACAGAATTAGTCTGAATTTGGGTATCATTCATGGGAATAGGGTTGAAATTCTTTCCTCTAAAAACCAGGTTTACCTACTTTGTTGACCTTAGTGGTATAAAAATCAGTGTCCAAACAGATTGTTCTAGTTTTTCTGAAGTCTTTAAGGGCTTAAAAAACCCACCAAAAGTTACTTAGGAGTACTGACTTCACATAATTTTAAACCTTGGAATTGTTGTCTCTGAGAATGCAAATTATTAACTGGCCACTGAATTAACCTAAGAGAACAGTTTTTAAACATTGGAGATAGAATTGACAAGGCTTCATATTCTGAGAAATATAGGGAAAGCAAACCTTTAGTCAGCTTTCCAGTGAAACCTGAGCCATTTATGAATTACCTATCATGCAGTTGTTTGGAATTACAAAGCACTGACTTTCATTACTTGGGTTTTCTTCTACTTCTAAGCAAGTAAATTTGCATTACAGGGACAAATTCTAGGCTATTACTGTAATTTGCAAAGAGCATCAATTACCTACTCTTTCCATCTGCATCTTTGACTTCTTCACTTTCAAAAAAAATGAACAGAGAGATATATTTGCATCTTCAATTTTTTAAAAATCTATTCCTATGCTGGGAGAAAAAAAATATTAATATTACATACATCCTTAGAGCAGAATAAGACTTGCAAGCTCAGAGTCTCTACCAGAATAAATCAATGTACTAAAACCACAGAGAGGTCTTAGGTAAGTAGTGTAATTAGATATATGTTATCAGTAAAAATTCTGGGATCTTTGTGTGTAATGAACCAAAGAATTAAGAGCCTGGAGAGGAAATCTGGAACATAAAGCCTGTGAGTTTAAATGAGGATATGAGACAAGATGGATGGGTGTCAGCTGAAGTTATTTGTGTGTTGTGGTTGTGTCTATGCAAGTGGCTCTGAGTATGCCATTAATGTTTTCTGGTGCTGGCCAATGTTCATATGGACTAATACAGAATCAGAATGCTTCTTGGCAGGAATTTGGCTCGTGCCATCCCAAGCCCTTCCCAATGCTGTCCCTGCGTATGATCTGGCAGTTGAAATGCTCTCAATTACTAGAATGGATAAGGTTGTGCTGCTTTGGCATGCTCCTTCTGGCATGGCTCTACAATCATCCCAGCAGGCCTCCTTCCATTCCCCAGGGCCTGCCAGATGCACCTTTGGCATCGTAATTTGTGGATTTTTCACAGTTGGAAAGCAAAAAGCAGAGTCATTGAGTATTCAGGAGGCCAGGAGATGACCACCTTCTTTATAGTCCGCAAGAAACTGAGTGAGAAATGGAATTCAGGTCTGGCTAGATACTTTTTCTTCATATATCACTGTCTATGCCAAGACTGGCTTGCCTCCTTTTCCAAGACTGATGATTAGACACTTGCACACACTGAGTAAGGGCAGGTTACACATGCACCTTTTTGGGGGTTGGGATCTTCAACTGGAAGATCTTCCCAGACCCTGCCATGGGGCATAGTCTTAGGAAGTTTTCTCCTCCAGAGGATTATGCCAGGCCACGGTATAGAAACTAAGAGAGGTCCTTTTCCTTTCTTCTGCTTTTGTCATTGATATCATGTATCCTTGTGGCACAGTCTGTCTCTTCCACTCAGAGTAAAAATGGTGTTCTTTACTCTTAAGTAGCTCTGTTTTGGGATCTGATCAATGGAGACACCATCTGAGTTTCTGGAACAGGCAACACTATGGATTGTGCTTTATGGGAGGGAGAGGCTGTTAACAGAGCATTAAAGAAGTCTCTCTTGGGGACTTTTCCATTGCTGACAGCATCAGATAAGAGAATTTCTTTTAGAAATCAACCACAGGAGGACTCCATCTCCTGGCTGGTTATGAAGGGTTTTTTCCTATTAAAGAATGTAGCAAAGGAGGCTTAAAAAGGCAAGGCATCTAATTGAAAATCAGGAGCAACAAGGCCTTGGCAAAGCTGCATTTTTGATGTATAGCAGCAGTATTTAATACTGTGCACCCAACAGAGATGACAAATCTTGATAAGGTGTAGCATGGGACACGTTATTATTGCACATAGGGTATACTGATGTGTGACTTTTATGAAAAGCTGAGGGGACTTTGACACTTACATGGTGCTGAAGAGATGCGTCTCTGAGTGTCCTAGTTTAAGCCAAGGACAGGATTAATTTTTCACTGCAGATGAGAGGGGCTGGAGCCTGGATCTGGGTGGCATGTCTAAGTTGTTTTTCTATACCACGTACATAATCTATTCAGTGTGGAAATAGAAAGTGGAAGAGGAGTCTCTCTTCTGAGGAGAAGGAGGCATGACTTCAAGTGGAAGAGAAGGGTGCTGCACAGTGGGTCTGGGAGCGTTTTGTTTCTTTTCTGGGGTAGCAGTGATGAATAGAGTTGTGCAGAGGTGCCAGCTGTGCTCCTGTCACATCAGTTCAGACTCAGTGACCATGCTGCATATGATCACTCTCATTTATATGTTGTTATTAGTAGTATTGTTGATGCGACTGTTGGTTTTCAGTAAATTGTTAACCCATAAATTCTGCCCTTTGTCTGCGTCACTGAGGGGGTGGGGAAAGCGGAGTGGCTGCATGGGGCTTAATTTCCACCTTGGTTTAAACCACAACACTGAATAAAAAGACTGAGGTGTATTTATCCTAGGTCTGTTTCCAACTGTATTGTTGTTTTGAGAGAGAAAGTTCAGTAGTGTAGATGTGGGTTGTTCCACATTTGTAGGTGACCAGCAACCATTCTTTCTATGTATAATTAACAGCTGTAAGGCCTGTGTTCTTTGTTCTTTTTCTCTCTTAGAAGTCAAGCTCACTCCTAGACTGCATTGTAAAGGTCTCTGTGCTGTTGTTTATGTTTCTGGTAGAAGAATTCACCGTTTGTAACTTTGCAGCAGACTGTAATGACCACTGTGGCATTGGGATAATGGTGTCTGTGCCTTGTACCTACCTCTTGAAGTTGGTTCTTTGTTGGTTAAATTGGTTGTATTTCTCCTATAGTGTAGGGGGTTATAGGTGCCAGAGCAGTAGGAATGGAGGCCCAGTGTTTGCCACTAATGCAGTATAGATGAGTATGCTGCTGGGAAGTCAGAGACAGACTGGGGACTTTATTTGACATAGTTTCTTTAAACAGTTTATTGGGAGGTGTTGCAGTGGTATGTTTGAGACAGGCAAGTCAGAAGCAGATTGCACACTGAAGGGGGAGTGATGGTGAGGCACAGAATCATAGCTTATGGCTGGACTTCAGAAAAATGATGAAATGAATCCAACCCAAAAGAGCTCTGAGGCAAAGAAAAAGAAAGACTTCCATATTGTGTACTTGTTTGCTGTCTATAGAGTAGATTTGGCTCATAAGACAGTCAAATGGCCTGCAGGATTTTCTGATTCAAAGTAACATAGAACAAATTGCCAACCTTCTTTTTTTTTTTTTTTTCTATTTAAGAAGTACACACTCTTCCTTTAACTTCTTCAAAGGAAGAAATATTACCAAGGAAACCTTAGTAGATTGATTCAATTTTGTTTTCTTTTATCTTACTTGGTCCTAGCAATGATACAGAGAATTTAACAGCATTATTGATCAGAGATTTAAAGTAGTAGGTCTTTGCAAAAATGTCAGTGAATATCATAAATGGAAATGAAATGGCATTAATTTAATAATACTAATGGTATTAAAGGTAATAAGTAAGTTTGCTGATGATACTACATTGAGAGGAGCTATTGACACTGAAGGGCAGAGAGGCCCTGCAGAGACACCCTAACAAATCAGGGGGCTTGGCAATCACTAAATGTATGAAGTTTAACATGGGAAAGTTCCTCATTCTGCACCTGGGATGGGGCAGCCCTGGATGTATGGATAGAATGGGGAATGAGATGCTGGAAAGCAGCACCACAGGAAGAGACCTGGGGGTCCTGGTCCCTGGCAAGTTGAATTTGAGTCAGCAGTGCCCTGGCAGCCAGTGTGTCCTGGGGGGGCATCAGGCATAACATTGCCAGCCGGGTAGGGGAGGGGATTGTCCTACTATCACTAAATATGAAGTGTAAAATCAATTATTAACATTTAAATTATTTTCTAGCTGACAGCAAACAGGGCTTTACATTTTTCTGTGAATTTAATTTTGTTCGCAGTAGGTAATACTTACTGAGCAAACAATGTCAAGTGAAAGTTTCCACATGCACATTTGTAGTAACCTGCTTAATTTGGATGCCCAGTGATTTAGAAAAGAGTAATTTTTCCATCAACAACCCAAACTGTATAAATCTATAAATCATTGATTTTTAAAGTTGTGACCATATTTAGATAAAGCAATAGAGGAATTAAGACAGGTGTATTACTTGACGTTATTAATGATAAAGACATAAGTTTCATAGATAATACAAATGAAAATGAGGATCAGTGCTTAAGCTAGAAAATAGTTGAATAATTACTTTAGAAAATAGAGACATGATAGTGTTTAACATGGAATAGAAGTAATGAGGTTAAGGTGACTAAGAATGGTGAGGCAGTCTAACAGGCTGCCTGAGGAAGCTGTGGATGCCCCATCCCTGGAAGTGTTCCAGGCCAGGTTGGATGGGGCTTTGAGTGCCCTGCTCTAGTGGCTGGGTGATTGGGACTTGATGATCTTTAAGGTTCCTTTCAACCCAAACCATTCTATGATTTTATGATTAAGTGCTGGCAGTTTTTAGGTGTTAAAAATCACGGAATGGGTATTAATATTCTGGCCAGATTTCTTTAAATATTTAATAGACAATAATATTGATTTATATTTTACCTGAGAAAATAATTCAGGAAATTTAATATGTGAATATACACTTATAAATTTAGTAAATTAGTTTATAGGGGCACCTATTCATTGTTTAGCTAACATCTGTGTATGTTCCAAGTAAAATTACAGTTTCTAGGGGGCTATCCATTGCTAGACGTTTCCCACAAATATTTGTCTTTTTAGTCTTTAGCAAAGAAAGACAAATAAAGGACAAAAGTAGCCATTATGTACACATATACTGGAACTAAGTATCAAGAAGCTAAGTGCGAATGCTGTCATAATAAATAACTAAAAATAGACCTAGAAATTATCAGGGTTACGAACAAAGGAGGATACAGAGTCTTCTTTTTTAAGGTTAGCCTAAAATGCAACTTGTAATTCATTGTCTTTCAGTCAAGCACCAGTTTCTCCTAGGTCTTTGCCCAGACTTAATGTCTCATGCACATGACAAGAGCCCAAACCTCAGCCTGTATTTCAGTCTGTGGATGTGTGGAGAGTTAGCTCTGGCTAAGGGCGATGCATCCAATCTCTCTCTCACTTTCCCATCTGTGAGATGGGAGGGGAAACTAGGATGAGAAAAATTACAAATTGAGATAAAGTCAGAGAAGTCATTTAACAATTATTGGCACAGGCAAACAAGACTTGGCTTGGAAAGAATTACTTCAGTGTACTCACAATTCAATAGATTCGGGGAGTGGGAAACAAGAAGACAAATTTTGATGTATTGCATTCCCCTTTTTGCACATTCAACTTCACTCCTTCACTCCCAACACCTCTACCCATCCCCTCTCATGGCACAGGAGGAGGGGTTGAGGATGAGGATGCGCTGTATTCTGTACTTGGCAATGTCTCTCTGCTGCTGCTCCTCATACATTTTCCCTGCTCCAGGGTGGGTCACTTCAGGAAACAGATCTATTCTACCATTGTCTGCTACATGAGCTGTGGGAAAATCTCTTCTCTGTGAAGTACCTCCTCCCTTTCTTTCTTCTCTGGCATGCTGTTTCTAGCCTTTTCCCTCCTCTGCCTGTCCACGATCTTTTTCCTCTGTCTTAAAAACTGTTTCACAGAGGCACCACCATCTTGGCCCTGTGGTGAGTCTATTACAGCCAGCTGGAACTGGCTGTGTCCAGCACAGAGCAGCCCCAGCCTCTTCTCACAGAGGCTACCTCTGCAGCACCACTCCTTTCCAGTACCAAAACCTTGCTGTAGGATGTAATGGTCTTTTTTATTTGTGTATCTGAGTAGCTGTACACATAATGAAAATTGAAATTTTTCTTACGATATAAATTTCAGCCTTTAGTACTAAATATAACTAAGGATTTTAGAGTAACCAACCTATCACACCAGAATGAATCTTTGCTTTTCTGTTCCACTTGTTCTTATTTGTGCAGCTGGCCAAGTGCAAGCTGTTCTCCCAGACTGTGCAAGTCTCCCAAGGGTTTTCTCTTCTGCTTCTTAGAAAACCACCACTACAAAACTGCTTCATGATTTCTCAGGAAATGCAAGACTGTATATCTCTCATGCTGGAAGAATCAAAGGTATGGATGAACACATATTATTGATTAGCTAACCACCCTCTGCTTAGGTTCTGCTCTTGGCTTGCATGAAACTGGTTTGTAGACAGCTGCCTTTATGTTGTCACTATTAAGAAAAGACAAAAGAAATGTAAAAATGCCTCAGCTCAATTCTTGGAGTTGCATCACCAGCTTTTTCTAAGCAGCAGGATGCTTTTCTGTAGTGTTGACAGGTACCCCTGCTGCATTATGCCCAGATTCTTTCCATGATGGGAACCTTCTTCAGTGGCATACGGCTGCAGCAAATGTCCCAGTGCTTCAGGTTAGTGGAGCATCACATGTCCATATGTTAACTGAATGTTGTTGCCCTTGTGTGGTGTAGCACAACTGAACCTCAACATACTGTAACAATCGCACATGGCATCAGTCTATGTCAGATAGTTCTATGATCAGTTCAAATAAAAGTTGTCAAGCCTCTGACATATGATTTACTTTTTTATATGTTCAATTCTTAGTGGAAAATGGTACCATGCAGAGTCCAGGGGCCATATGAACTACTGAGCCCTCTGGCATATTTGTTCCTCCTTATGAAAGAAAAGAAAAGGCTTCCTTTCTACCTGTAGGTTGCAGTAGTACTGTAAACTGCATTCCTGAAATGATGATAGAAAACACCCCTTCAAAGAAGTCTTTCTGCTAATAAAGATTTGTGCTTTATATACCCCGAGTGAAGCAAGCTGAGTATTACCTAACAACTTGCAGTATTTTTAAAACCTGTTTCTTTTTTTCTTTTCTTCTTTTTTTCTCCAGCAGAACTACAATAAAACATATCTGTGAACTGTGTATAAATAGTGCAGAATTGGACCTGAGGTAAGTTGGCCTAGCACAATGGAAGTATATTTGAATGTAATTTCTTTCAGGAATGACTGACCAGAAAGACATTAAACTTAAAAGGGTTTTGAAAAAGAATATGTAATATGACAATCAATACAAATGTAGTTTCAAGGTAATGGAATGGTGAGATGGACTGAGAATTCTGGATTCAGTCTTTTTGAGCTACTCAAAGATGGAAAGAGAAGCATACCACAGCTGTGAGTTGTTACTGTTATTGCCCATTCAGCATTTGAAAGCAATGCAGTGATAGTCAGATAGATGTATAGGTGATGAAGTTTCAATTTGTTTGAAGGTGTGGCGGATGGGAAGGATAAAGAGAGTGAGAACAAGACAGTAGACATCATGTCATTCTTAACTGAAGGACTTAGGCTGTCTCTGTCTTGTTATTACCTTGCCATTACCTGGGTCATGGTTGGTCTTCTGCAAATATTAGCTGCTGGAGTTAGTTGTTAAACTCAACGATGGTTGCCATGCAAAACAAGGAGCTTAGACATCTTGGAATTCTAAGTTTGTCAGCTGAAGTGAATCCAAATTGTGTTCTAAGTAGAGTGATTATTCTTAATAATATGCTGCATCACAAATTCCCACATTTGTGGGAATGGATAATTTATTAGGTACATAGCCCTCTGTAAACAGTCATTATCTAATGGCACAAAATTCTACAATAGCTATATTTTGCCACCACTTACTTAGATGATTGTAATTTGGTGATTTAAAATTGTAGTAATGTATGCTGCTGTGTTAATTGGACGCTGCTGATAAGGCCAAGAAACTATCAATATATATTGAAGAGTGACTGCAAGTAAACTAATAATGGTAACTGGATTTGTCACTTAGCAAGGAAAACCAATAAGTTCTTTTGACTGATTTAAAGGTGCAATCAACCTGTGGCTGAACATTTTTGAATTGAGCTAATTGATGCAAAATAGACTGATCACAATTGCAGCAAATGTGGGAGATGGAATGATTAATGTACAATGTGTTGTCATTGAAAAATGTTATTTCCTAAAATATTTACTGCACATTAATTTCTAAAAAGTTGCTGTGGAAATAAATAATTGTATTAGGATAAGTATAAGACATCAACACCAGCATGTAAACCCTCCCAGTGGAGTTTGATGTGTAGAATATCAAGGTTCTTGTTCTTCTCCTTCTGCTAATAAAGAGGAAAGTTTATCCACTGTTTAGAAAACTACTAACCTTACTATAATGACCTAGAATAAGGATAATATTTTCATTAACTATTGCAGTATCTTTACAGAGCCACTAATACCATTGAATATATACAGCAATTCAATGTGATAACATTAAGTTACTGTGCCACAGTTGTGAAAGAAAACAGTTATAGGTATTCTGTTTACTCAATTTTCCCAGAATTCTGTATCTGGATTGCATGCCCATTCAGGAAATATGCCTCAAAAGGTAAGATACAAAGATGATAAAAGGAAAACAGCAGAAAAAAGTCTTATTCTCTCAGTCTTCAGTGTCTTCATTCTTTGAGCCCTTACCAGCTTTATATCACAGCTGCTTAGCTTAAAGTGGAAGCCTGATCACCAAAATACGACATGCTTTTTATTTTGAAATAGTCTATGCAGTTTAGCTACTGGAACATGTAAATGGGAACTTTGCATTCATTAAGCATTAGATGCTATCAGCTAAAAATCAGCTGATTGTTAGGTGTAGGTATATTTTATTGTCTGTGTTTTCTGTGAATATGTTTCTTATTTAGCTGTTGAAGCTCCAGAGAAACAGAATGGAATTGTTTCAGCTGAGAGAACCTCCATCTAGATTTACAGGAAAATTTCTGTTGATATGGCTTTGCATCACAGAGCTTTGCTTTTAAAAGAGCTTTTGCTTTTCTGCTTTGCTTTTTAAAGCATTTTAAAGTATGACAGCAGTGGCCCTAACTAGGAGATTTTAGAGGGGAATTGTATTTAGGATTTCTGGGAATCTTGTTTCTTATTTCATGGCTATTTCGAGTGGCTCTCAACAGCTAATGGTATTATTGGAGAATTTGTCCAAGGACATTTAGAATGATTTGCAGGGTGGTTTATTGTAAAGTTGTAGCCATTTCTTTATTAATAGGAAGTTACCAGAAGATTTATATCACAGATATTTTTATGCTGTTAAAATGGGAGCCCTCACACAGTTGCACTTTCGCTGGTTTTGTTGGCAGGGAAATGGTCTTGCATAGCTGTTGGCTGATGTGTAGCTGTTGATCCATGGACTGAGGTACCACTAGGCTAACATGGCACTGACTTGGAAAAGAACTACCAGTCTTTGTACTGGTAATGTTAAATATAAATAAAAAGGACTGAATTTTATTGCTACTGATGTTAGCAGTGCAGATCAATACTGAAGATAACTCCTTCCTGAGAATGATGCCTTTTACTCTGTCAAATACAGACCAGTAGTGTACTGACTAACCTGAAGTTGTGTGTGCATATGTGATATCACACTTGTGAATTCTGTAGAATAAACTTAGAAGAATGACACATTTTTCTCTGTTCATACATTTTTCCTCTCTCAGAGAGTTTTGTTGTGTAAAAACTGACATACCTTACCACACATCTGATACCACCTTACTGAGATGAAAACACAAGTCTTACATCTGGAACATACATTTTAAATGCCAGTTCTCTAAATCATCTCTTCCCTTCATCCACTGGTTTTAAAATAACCTTCAGTGACTTCTGATTTCAAAGGTAGAAGTAGTGATAGAGAGTCAATTCTTGCAGTGATATTTTTGTCCTTCAGAATTGTGAGTCTCAACACATAAAAGCTTTTCCTGATATTACTACCAAATATGTGGACTGGTAAACCTTGAAAAAAAGATCTCATAGGGATTATCTCATCTTAAGGCTTTCAGAATTTAACTAGAAAATATTTTCTTCTAATTAAATATTTGACACCTGATGTTCTCTAATGATATCTATTAGCTTATTTCCCAATCTTTCCTTATGCTCAAGTTTGCCACCTTCAGATGTATTACAGATAATTGATTCATTTAGATTCAGTGGTACCAGCCCTCGTCTGGGAGAGGTATTTGTTGAAATTTTGAACTGTAATCTGTATTGCAAATTTTACATACCTCTGATACTTTAATTGAATAAATGAGTCAGCAGAAGTGCTCTCCTTTCCACTACTTCCATAATTTTTTCAGGTAAATGGTCTGAAATATATCAGAGACACAGTCAGTACAATGGGAAAAAGTCTTATTCCCTCAGGAGTGGCATACATTTGTAGACTTTGGTGAGCAATGACTCTAATTCATATACATGACTGTTTTTATCTGAAGGGCCTTTCAAAATAAAACTCTTACAAAGACATTTGCAGACACCTGCTCCATGTACATTAACAGTGACAGAGCTAGTGTTTACTGTGATCTTCTATGTGTTTACAGCTTTAAGCAAAAGGATGTATTGGCAATTTGATTTTCTGCATAATAGGCAGACAATGCAAACCGCAAGGCTGGGATAGTGTGGTAGGAATGCTCAGTGTCATGAAAACTATTGCCTTTTCTCACCTGGCTTGCAGACTGTTTGAGAAATAGCATATTGTAAAATGCCATATTGTAAAATGTGGACTTAATGAAAACACAAGCCTCATGATGTAACTAATGTAAAAATAGATGTAATGACAAGCTACTTAAGAACGTATCACAATGTTTTGTTTGTTAGTAACTGACTGGCTTTTAATAATGTTATGAGGAAGAATGTAGGCATTTAAGTTCCAGTCCAAGAAAAAAATAGAAAATGTTCTTAATGTGCACTTGTGTTTAGTTGAAATAACAATGTCAATATTTTTATTTAAAGAAAATATTGGCATGTTGTGGTTTTGATTTTTCTTTTCCTTTGTGGATTTCACTGAAGAATTTAGTGTTCTTTATTTGACTTTCACTTTCTGAAAACTTCTATAGAAGCGTTTCTTTCAGATCTCAACTGCACACTTGTTGCAGAAATGTTTTGCAAAATACAAGAAAAAAATAGAAAAGAGAGAATAAAAAATGAAATCCTCCATTAAAGTGCTAATAAAACGAATTAAGGACCTTATATAACCTTGAAGTAATATAGAATTAAACTTTAATCGCACAAAGCCTTGAGAACATGAATAATGTCACAGGTCATCCAAATTATTGTAAATTTGATTGTTCATCATGGAAATTTCATGGAGAATAAACCAAATCTCTTCTGATTTTGATGATGAAACACAGAGGAGGAAAAATGGTATTCAGGATAGGTCACTGGGCCAGTAGCCAGAAGGTAATCCTTTTCTCTTTTGTTTTGAACTTGATTAAGAATCTGGAAAACGTATGTTGCTTAAACAATAAAAATCCCCAACATGTCAAGTTGCCAGGTTTTTTTTCTTTGCCAGCTGTTTTGCATAAGCAAGTGCATCAGTGGTACTATTTCCTGTAGAAATATTTCAGAATTTTGTCATGAATCTACCAGAACCCTTGTTTTTGTAAAACCTGAGAGAAAGGTAAGATGTACCTTGTGTCAAAGAATATATGTTCTGAATCTTCTTATTAGCCGTCACTGCCTGTGAGCTATCAAAACTCTGAGGACATAACAATTCACAATCTCTGCTTCCTCTTCACTATGCCATGTAAACAAATTATGTAGTGTCAAACTACTGCATGTCCAGTCAGGTACAGGTCACTTTTTCCTGATGAAGTGGGAGTGATGTGAAACCATTACAGAGGTAGTAGAGCACTGCCAGTATCTTCCTGATCTGAAACGAATTTTTGTTAAATTTCATGTTAGCCACAAGAGGTGCTTGTATCCTGTCTAAATGCCCTTCAGCAGACTCATTTTTATATGCAGCCACTGTCTTTCATTCAGACCTCTACTACAGAAAAAGGTGATGTCCATGCAGAGTGTGAATGAGAGGAGCTGGCATAAGAATCTGAACAAATACAATATGCATTGCCCCAACAAAATGTCTAAGCCTGTGTCCTGATCTGCTTAGTCTATAAGCAGTCAATCAGCTCTTTTCATAAATAATGGCAATTCCTAAGCACATTTTTAGTATACAATTAAAACACTTTTTGTAGCAGTAATATAATGCAATATGTATCATCTGTAGCAATACAGCTAAAAAAGATCACTGTATTCATAACTTAAATTGACATTTGGAAAGGTTAATACAGGAGCTTCTTTGCTGACTGTGATCAATAAAAAAAAGATTTCAAGTAATTAAAATCTCTGATGTGGACATTCCTTACTTGGTGCCTGTCAGAAAAGACAAAACAGAGTTGCATTAGACAGGAGATAAATACAGATAAAACAAGCCCTGCTCCTACAAGTTCTTATCTGCAGGAGGAATTATTGGCACACAAGTCTTTCCCGGTAAATGAATAAAGAAGAAAGTATTGCTGTGAATTCACAAATTGGTAAGGGAAGAGAAAAACAGGATACAGGACACTATTTTCACATGAACAATAGATGAGAAAGAGCTGTCAGGTAATACTAGATGTACATGTCTGATATCCAGATACATCAGTTGTATGTAAAAATATTCCAGATATGCATAGATTTCTGTTATTTATGCTTATAGCAATAGATGCTTATAGATTCTTAAATGTCATCATTATAAAATAAAACGAAAAAAAGGAGCTTTTAAACACAACTGGGTTTTTTTTTTGTGAATTTGTTTTAAAGATATACTTTCTTATAAGGCCTGTTTGTTACTGATAAATGGTGATAAATATTTTGTTATTGATACCCAAAACATGACCTGGGTATGGATCTTTCTGTAAAGAAAATATTTTATGTGATTAGTGGGAGATAGTAGTCTCATTAAAAGGTTAAGGACTGTCATTGATGTGGCTCTAGAAAAAGGAACAAGGAGGGTTGTTGGTTCAGAAATGATACAGGCTTCTTAGGAATGAGAAAAGGAAAGTGAGGAGAATGGTTTGTCCCTTTATGTGAGACAGCAGCTGGAGTGCATGGAGCTGGGTCCAGGAATGGGTAAGGAGCCATATGGGAACTTGTGGATGGATGAAGGTCAGCAGGTGCACCAGCATGGTTGCTGTTGCTGTGGGTACCTGCTACAGATCTCCTCAGCAGGAAGAAGTAGTAGCTGAGGCCTTCTTCAGATGATGGGAAGAAACATCACATTAACAGGCCCTGGTCATTATGGGAGACTTCCTGATACCACCCTGATATCTTTTGGAGAGACAAAACAAAAGGGTTCAAGCAGTCTTTGAGATTTTCTAGAGCATGTGGATGATGGGTGATTGAGGAGCCAAGAAGGCAGGGTGCTCTGCTGGTCCTGCTGCTTATGAGCAAGGAAGAACTGGTCACAGATATTAAACTCAGGGGCAGCTTTGGCTACAGTGACCATAAGACTGTGGGTTCATGATCTTAAAAGGGGAAAGAAGACACAAAGCCAAACAACAGCTCTGTGTTTCAGGAGGGCAAACTTTGGCCTCTTCAAGGATATGCCTGGAAGAATCCCATGGGATAGTTCATTGGAGAGGATGAGTCTGTAAGAACTACAGGCCAGTCCTTGAGAAGGTGATGAAGAAAATTTCTTCTTAAACCATTTGCATGGTGATGATACTAAGTGAAAGCAAAGATACAGTGCTGTGAGGCACCTCTAAACAAAATGATTAGTATGATTTATTTCCCCCTCGCCCCCATCAGAGCCTTACAGGCAGTGTTCTTAC
>VZTZ01027411.1:0-42956 GCA_013400955.1 Drymodes brunneopygia
ATTCCCATCATCTCCTGCTCATGCAATGGTCTGGAAAAACCAATCTGGGTCATTCCCATCATCTGCTCATGTAAAGGGCTCTGGAAAAACCAATCTGGGCCATTCCCTATTTAGGAATCCTTAGGTAAACATCACTCCAAGACTTTACTGTGGGATGGGTTGCAGAATCATGGAATGGCCTGGGTTGGAAGGGACCTCCAAAAATTCTCTTCTGTAAGGGACAGCCCCCAGCAGCCCAGGCTGTCCAGTGCATCCCCTGTGAACAGATATTGGCACCTGTGGCTGTCATTCATCTCTTCAAAGGAAATGTCTAAAAGTTCAAACAAACCCAGTCAATCCAAACTTAAATCATGGGAGCAGCAGAGAAAGCAGAACTGACAGATTGGAAACCTTATTAGTACTTATGCATGATTCATTTGTCTTTGGCATGCCAAAACATTTGGGAGTAAATTGTTGTTTTAAATACTTGTATATTCTGAAATTCAAAGTAACTTGTCAATGAAACATGAAATTTGTCAGTACTCTCATTACCTTGGTGCTCAAAAAATTCATAAATAAATAAATACACCTCCTTGATGTTAAATGTTTATCAGTCTTGCTTTTTTTCGACAATGATTTGATAGTACATTAGTAATGAAAGGTGGAAAATGATCAGAATCTAAGCAAAAATGCTTAATTCATGAGATGAACACTCAAAACAGTTGCAGTAATTAATAGAAATTCAATGTCTTATCAGATTATCGCTGTGAGTTGCTGTCTTTCTCAGCTGGATCCAGGGAATATTAAAAAGAGGTAACACACAAAATAATTCATGAGCCTGTGCTTTTTCTGAAGGCATGAGGAAGTGGCTGCACTTTCAAACTTGTGCCATTTTTTGATGGAATGAATCTGCTTCCCAAAGGTTGCTGCTTTTCAGACCAATGGCCTATTGTTCATTTAATTAAATAATCCTGAGCTGCATAGGGACAAAGGGATGATGTACAATCCTCTGTTAACTTGGGTGTGGACACCTTTGTATTGCATTTATAAAAGCCCAAAATGCATCCAGCTTCTGCCTCACTTTTATTAGAGGCAGAATTTTAAAAATTTATTTTATTTTTTGCTTGTGGGCAACCCCTGGTTGATGTATTTGACAAAACTGAGTAGGAGTTCAGCTGTTGGTGTGAAAGAATAAAGCACTCAAAAGTTTCCATCGTGCTCTTAGCACCAAACTTACTGCTATGAAATCAGTTTACAGGGCACAGTTTGGGCCATGTGAGGACTTCTAAATAAGATATGAAATTTGTTATTGAAGCAAGATGCAAAGTGTGGTTTCCTCTCCCAAGTATTATCTTAAAATCTCAGAGAATTGGCATCTGCATACAGGTGTTCATATCTCCCAAAAATCAGAAATAAACTTTAAAATAACCTCTCAAATTGAACCAGCAGGCTGAGAAAACACTGGGAGAAGCACAAAATCTTGGTGCATCTCCTCACGTGAATGTTTTTTTGGGATGGGAGAACTCAAGCCAATTGAACGAGCTGATTGTGACCATGAAGATGGAATTACTGGCATAAAAGCTAAATTTTAATATAGTTAATACTTCAAAAGCAGTGCTGTCACATGATGACACACAGATATAGAAGTGACACGTGCATGTGCCATGTCTGGGGAGTTTCCCTGTTCACATTTGCTCTTTCCATTCAGAAACCCCCAATTTCCTCCCCATGAACCTTGGTTTGACTTGAAAACACCTTCCAAAGAGTAATGCCAATGTGGAGCTCTGAAATACCAGGAGGTTAAAAACCAGAACCTCTGTGAGAGTTTTCTTTCAAAAATTGCAGTGACCGTGTTTGATTCTTCATTGAAATAAACATTGGAAAATGCATATCTTCATTAAAAGCCAATTATTAGCTTCTAATTCTGTATTTACCCCTTCACACACAGCACATCTCTCCATACTGACAGAACAGCAGATTTTGGATCATTTCTGCAAAGAGAAGTCAGTGTTAAAAGTGCCTGACTTTCCCACTACACAACATGGACAAAAATAGCTTTCCTCCTGAATAACACACTTCCCAGAGTGGAATTGCAAGAAGTGGTTGAAATGGGGAAAAAATGCTTCACCCCTGTTTTCTCAGCACAGCTTTGCCTCCTGGAAGCAAAGATCTGGGATCTCCCTACTCAATTGTGCTACACAAGGTTTCCTAAAGTCTGCAAGCTTTGTACCAAGGAAATCCTAAATTTGAAGCTGTTACAGTTTAATGAATAAGACAAAATCTGATGGGTGCAGATCATTCTCATGCATCATCTCCAGAATGGTACATTTTTATTACCATAAATAAAACATAAATGAGGGACAAATTGCCAGAAGCCTTTGAAAAAGTGCTTGACAAGGTAGTGTAGGTATTCTGGTTATTTTTTCCTACAATACTTGCAGAAAATATTGTACACTGAGATGCCAAAAGCTGAGGACCCCACTCTGATTGGAAATTGAGTGGCAAAAAGGGAAAATGCTGGACAGACCCAGGGCTGGAATTGCTATCAGAGGCTGGGCAGAGCAGGTGGAGGGCAGCTGATGCCTGTGCCAGTGTGGTTTGGACAAAATGGGCAAATCCTTCTGCTGCCTCCCCTCCTCAGACTGGACTCACAGCAATGGCCCCTGCTGGGATCTGCTTTCCCAGGAACCTTATTTCTTGTGAAGATGTTGAAGATAACTTAAATTGCCTCTTACCCACAGGCTCTTAAATGCAATCAATATCTACTAACACCACGAGCTATTAATCAAAGAGGGGTGACATATTCTTATTTGACCTTTATGAGCAAACCCTCTTAGTGATGATACTTTACTGCTTAACACTACCATTCTGTTCCAACATTATTCATCTTTGGAGAAACTACAAGCCCACAGAAATCAATGGCACAAAGGACAGAATTTCACCCTTGAGCTATGGATTCAGGATTATGCAATGCCAGCCTGCAGCACCTGCAGGTTTATAAGCAGGGAAGCTGCATTTATGTTTTAACCCAGCACATATATTGACATTGAGCAGCTATTTCTGATTGTTCACTGCTCCCTGGGAGGGTGGGGAGGGGTTGGAATTCCCAGAGAAGCTGTGGCTGCCCCTGGATCCCTGGCAGTGCCCAAGGATGTCCAGGTTGGACACTGGGGCTGGGAGCAGCCTGGCACAGGGGAAGGTGTCCCTGCCCAGGGCAGGGGTGGCACTGGATGGGATTTAAGGTCCCTTCCAGCCCAGGCCATTCTGTGACTCTGCGAATCTGATGCTCAGGCATCATTCCTGCACCCCAAATTAAAAAACCTGTTTGTCCTGTGTGGGCCTATCATGCTCATCCCTTTGTGTGCTGAGGAGCAGCCAAGAGCAGGAGCAGCTCTGAAGCCAACACCTTGTAACACCATGAAAATTAAAGACTTTAATGGAAAACAAACATTGCCCATAAGAGATGGGAAGATAATGTATTGTTTTATACCAAGCTGTTAAATATAATTCAAGGTAATATATCTTCAGCTGCAGAGGGTGTTTACACTTGTTGTATCATCACAAATAAAACAATGAGCTCATCAACCAGTGCTTAGTGGCTTAGCACCTTCTATAAATTTTACTTAAGTCATCAAATAAGGGAAAAGACCAGCTATTATGGCTTTTATACAAGGGGAACAAAACATATCTTTGCAGAGCACTGTGCCCCAACTTCTCACTGATTCTGAAATAACTGGGCCTGAAATCTACAGGGTATTACATGCAGAAATTGTATCATTTTTAAGTCAGACAAATGCCAAAGAAATTCTTATACTTCACTTTTAGAATCAGACACTTTGCCATTTTCCCCCCTGTGTTTATGCAGGGCACAGTTATTTAATATGTAAAGACTGTGTAAAACCTGGTCAAATTCTGCTCTTGGATATGTATGAAGTTTTATTTTGTGCGGGCAAAAATGGTGTGGAAAGTGTGAAAATGTCAGGGGAGCCTCTGGGAAATACACTGAAGTAACAGACATAAGGGTCAGTCAAAAATCAGAGCCATGGAATGGCTTGGGTTGGAAGGGTCAGAATCAGAGAATCAGCAAGCTGGAAGGGACCCACAAGGATCATCAATCCAGCTCTTGGTCCTGCACAGATACCCCAAAAATCCCACCCTGTACCTGAGAGCTGAATTGAACTGAACTGAACTGAACTGAACTGAAAAAAAAAGGAGAAAAAGGAGAAAATTAGCTAATTCATGACAGAATAATTCCTGCTGTTTGCAGTGAATATTGCAATGAATTGTGCAAATCCAGAACCACCTTATCCCAAATTTTACAGTGGTTCCTACACCCTGCAAATGTCCTGTCCTTTACCTGCTGAGCACAACTGGCACCACTCTCTCTGTGCATCCACTTGACTCAAATGTCTCTCGTAACTCCCCAGCTCTTTAAGAAATTTGGACCTCGTTGGTTTTGTGCTTACAGACAGATAATTCCATCCACCCCACATCCTCATTGGTGGAACAAAACACTCCACAGTGCTGCACGTGTCCCCTCCCAGAGCAATTAATGCCCGTGTGCTAATGACATCCCCTGCTGATGGCACGAGCCTTTGGCAGAGCTGCAGCACCTGAGGATTTCAGCAGCACACACATGTCCAGGAGCTCTGCAGTGCAACAGGTGGCAGGGAAAAGGTGAGGCTGGGCAAATTCCAGCCCCCAGAGATTCCTTTCGACACCTGGAAGCTGCTCTGATGGGGAGGTGTAGGATTAGGTTCGGTTCAGTTCCAGATGGCTGGGACGAAGATGAGAGATCTCTGAAGTTAGGTCTTAAAACATAATGTTTATTGTAAAGGGGCGTATGTGCAGAGGACCTGCCAAGGGCTGCCAGACGCAGCCCGGAGCAGGTCAGAGAAGTGAGAAAATAAGCGTGAGGGGGAGAGAGTGTAAAAGAAGTCAGTGAAGTGGCAAGAGGAGAGAGCTAANCTCCCCAACAGGGAGGTGTCTGCTGAATCCACACAGATCCAGGTCACAGCTTGGGGACACATCTGCAGCACTCCCCAGTTTGTCACCACCCCTGGACTCGGTGACAGACTGCACTGAGGGCAAGGCTCAAACCCTCCTCACCTGGCCACCACACAGTGTATTTAATAATAATAATAATAATAATAATAATTTTTTCTTTTTCTTTTTCTTTTTCTTTTTCTTTTTCTTTTTCTTTTTCTTTTTCTTTTTCTTTTTCTTTTTTTGTTTTTATACACATCAATTAAATCACCCGATGGATGAAGCGATGGGAATTTCACAGCACTGCTTCAGTTATGCCCTGAGCTCTCTTTATTCCCACATTGAAACTCTCCAGGTAATAGCAGAGAGAAAAATAACCAACCATATAAACAAATAATGTCTTTTACAACCACAAATAGATTACATCCCTAAAGGTGAATTACTGTGTATCTTATTCTGGATTATTTGATGCAATTACTTCGTTGATCACCAGTGTGATAACACTGAGGTGAGCTTTCAGCCCTTCAAAATTAGACCTTTATGCACAAATATGTTTTGGAGAATAGCAAATGATTTAATAGTCCACGCATAATAGTGGCAGTAAAAATTGTAGCAGGCCTGTAATTGAGCTGATGGAGAAGCTGATGGAAAGACAAGATAACAAAGGAGAAATGATGCTGGAAAAATTGCTTCACTTTGAGCCCAAATGGCAGAAGGAGCTTGAGAAGCCCAGGGTTTCATGTGCAGTTAGTCTCAAAAATGAAAGATTCGAATATAATAAAGAGACATTATGTAACACATGGCTAAAAAGAAATGGAAAAAGACAGGAATATTCCACCTATACTGTCATTCTTTAAAATTACTGCTGTCAGGAGGCTTTCACAGCTTTGGGAAACTTGCTTGAGAAGTTGCTCTTCTTCACAGAAGGAAAGTGTCTTAAAGGGCATGACATCTTTCATCTGGTGAGAGCAATTTGAAGAGTTATTGAGCATGCAAAAATGTAAAATAAAGGTGCCTGATTAGAGGTGACAAATTGGATGCTGGATAACAATAATGAAATTTACAGTGGACAATATGCAGCCAAATAAAACTGTTTAGTATTATTTTCATATCAAAATGTAAAAACTCCTCCTTTCATAGCTTCTTTTAAAATGCCCAATTGTCTTTATGACTTTATTTTTTTTATGCAATGGGTCAAAGTCTTATGGCACTGGGGGCCAGGTCTTTTTCTCTCTTTTCATAAATAATGCCATTATTTTGAAGAGACATTAAAAAGCAAATATACCATAGATGAGCCAGTACAAAGGCTGCTTTGGAATAATGTTTTATTGTCTGCCTGCTGAACAATCTGAAGGCAGTTTTTGCTATCCCCAAACTTTTCAGAGCTTTGAATTCAATTTGCAAACTGGATAATTGTTGCTGAAAAAACAACCATCTGTGTGCTTGCCTGGAGGGACAAAGGACAAATCAGGGAACGAGGGGCATTTGCCAGGGATGGTGTCAATATTGATGGTTTGTAGTCAAACCCTTCACCTGCATCCTCAATGGCATTAACTCCCCTGACACAAAAGGAATGAAATTGTGTGCAGCTGTGAAATGTGGTGGTGTTTGAGCTCCAGTTTGTGCAGCACGTCCTGGGCACACAGATGAGAATCTGCTCTGATCCCAGTGCTGTGACAGGGCTGCAGCAATGCTCCCCAGGAAACCAGGGAAGCTTTAGGTGTGCCCATGCTGTGCTTGTAATTCTGCCTGGGACCCCTCTGACTAAAAATGCCACTTCTGCAACCCTTCCCAGCTGCACGTGCTCACCAGACACGGAGATGCTCTGCCCTTGCTGGCTTGGACAGGCACCACAGGCTCCAGTTCCCCCAGGATGTTTCCCCAGTTCCAGGAACAAGTTATTCCTGCAGTTACTCCTATGTGTGCTGACAGCACAAAGCGCTTTCAGGTGGATCCTGCTCCAGCCTGATCTAACAAGAATTAACGCGCTCCTCCGCGGACCTCAGCTCTCATGTGGCACAGAAACGTCAGGGAGCACTTCCTCTGCAGCCACAGTTATGTAAGAACCTGCCTGTGCCACCTGCTCCAGCCTGGAAAATGCGCTGGGGCTCTTTGGGAGCTGCTCTCTGGGCTCCCTGAGGGCAGCAGAGACATCCCCATCAAACTCCTGTGTGCTGGAAGGGCAGCGTGGGGCTCCCCTCACTGCAGCGGGGCTGGCACGTTCCACTGGGCATGAAATAATGCTGTGGACACATCATCTGATGTGCCTCAGCTTTAAAGGCATTGACTGCTCTGATAACAGCAGGTAGGAGTAAGAAATGACCCTTAAAACACCAATTTTTACTGTGCCTGAAGGCTGAAGTGCTGTGTGTGATGGGTCTGCCACACACACCCCTGGTTAAACACTGAACTGCTTTTAAATGACACTGAGCACCTAAACAAGCAAAAACATGCTAAAAACTTCCAGCCATATGTGAAAATTCAAATGTTTGACTTCTCTTCAGGTATTTATGTAAACAGGCATGAAAAGAAAAAAAAACAAGCCCCAGCTTCACTCTGTCCCCACTCCAAATAAATGCATTGTCTGAATTTTAAAGCAAAGTACAATTGGTCCTCCAGGTAGATCCTGTGTGATGTCCATGCTCTCTGGCCAACACACAGTGAGGAGTCCTTTTATGGACACTCCTTATCACTGAGGTGATTCCGAGCCAAAGAGTCCAAGATTATAACACAGAATATTTTGGGTGAATTAATTCAAGCAGAGTCGCACACATAAACTTCAAGTGGTGGTGCATGTTTTAACTGTGTTCGATCCTGTACAGGATAAATTTAGCCTGCTGTTCATGGACTGAAAACCTTCCTGAAGTGACACTGCTCAAATCTCACCCATTTGCAACAGAATGGGAGGAAAATAATAAAAAAAAAGGAGACAAAATTAGGCAACATGCCAAGTAACAAAGCAGGTGTTTTGTTCACTTCTCCTTTGCTGTGACCCTGCCCTAATAAACTCACTGAGGGATGGTGTGAGCAGCACTTCAGTCCATCTGGGCCACAGCTGGGAGATGTGGCACCAGGTGTTTGTGCCTGCTGCATAAGCACTCACACGGACTTTGCACACAGCATTTATTCTCTGCTGCTTCACAAGGAACTGTTTGCAAGCCCACGGGCACCAGTGGCCACAATAAATCCTCTCCCAAATCACTGACAGCAGCAGAGGCAGTGCTGGCACATCCATCCCCCAAATGAAGCAATAAGAAAGTTTGGGTTCCCTGTAGGAATCAGAGACAGCTTGTTTGGGCTGGTGCTGCACAAGCAATGGAAACACAATATCTGCTAATACAGCAAGGCATTCCCAGAGCTCTGCTGCAGAGGACATGCTTAGGGGCAAAAGGTTTGTTGAAATCTGGTGTCACAATTGCTGTCTTCACCAAATGATGTCAAACAGAGAGACTTGGACAAATGGCAGGGCTGTGCATCACCAGTGCTGTGAGGTACAGCAAGGGCAAGTGCTGGGTGCTGCACCTGGGATGGGGCACCCTGGAGGTACAGACAGGCTGGGAATGACAGCCTGGGAGCGGCCATGGCAAGGGACATGGGGGTCCTGGTGGATGGCCAGTGGGAGCTGAGTCAGCAGAACAGGCACTGCCCAGGCTCAGGTTGGGGATCAGGGCAAGGTTCAGCTTCCCCCAGAGGGTGCTGGGCACTGCCCAGGCTCAGGTTGGGGATCAGGGCAAGGTTCAGCTTCCCCCAGAGGGTGCTGGGCACTGCCCAGGCTCAGGTTGGGGATCAGGGAAAGGTTCAGCTTCCCCCAGAGGGTGCTGGGCACTGCCCAGGCTCAGGTTGGGGATCAGGGAAAGGTTCAGCTTCCCCCAGAGGGTGCTGGGCACTGCCCAGGCTCCCCAGGGAATGGGCACTGCCCGAGGCTGCCAGAGCTCCAGGAGCGTTTGCACAGCGCTCCAGGGATGCCCAGGGGGGATTGTTGGGGGGTCTGGGCAGGGACAGGAGCTGGATCCATGATCCCTGGGGGTCCCTTCCAGCTCAGGACACTATAATTCTACTGCACCAAAATATTGCCTTCTTTCAGATATATCCTCTGACAAGGTGTTCCTCAGAAATAACCCCCTGCTCAGACAGTTTTGGAAAGCACAGCATAAAGCTGCCTGGAGCTGCAGGGATCCCGGTGAAAGCCCTTAATGACTGCATCGTTCAAGCACTTTCAGGGACACAGGGCATCATTTAAAGCAGTTAAGAATTTAGGGATGTCCTTTACTGGTTTACAGGTAATGCTTAAGCATCTGGAAATCCCTCTGATGCCACCACAAAAGTTCCCAAGTCCTGCTACCAATGATGGACAGCAAAGAACAGAAATCCTGCCGATGGCATTTGATTACATCTTCGGGTTATTTGTTAAACCATACTGAGCAAGTCAAGCTGTCCAAAAGTCTCTTCAGTCTGTAACAGAACTGCATGTTTTTAATGTAATATTATCATAATATGATTCTTTAGGTGCATTTTTCCAAATGCATCCACACAATGGATGGTGTTTTGCACGTCATCATCTCACAGGTGTGTGGTATGAAATATCTTCTTGTCTTCTTTGTTTCTTTGTGCAGGATGCAAAAGAACACGAATGCCCCACAGTCTTACTTTGATTTAATACCTTGGAACAAGGGAGCTGGCCAACAACATTCAATAAGTTAAACAGCCATGAGTCACCAAGGGACAGCAGTTGGAGATTTTCTGGTCTGGCACACACAGTTCAATGAAGAAAACCCCAAATCAACAAAAGAGTTGAAAAGATATTGAGGTTTGGCTTTGTTTTGCTTTGTTTTTCCCAGCTAAATTTGGATTTTAGAATCCCAGAATGGTTTGGGCTGGAAGGGACCTTAAAGCCCACCCAGTGCCACCCCTGCCCTGGGCAGGGACACCTTCCCCTGTGCCAGGCTGCTCCCAGCCCCAGTGTCCAAGCTGGACATCCTTGGGCACTGCCAGGGATCCAGGGGCAGCCACAGCTTCTCTGGGCACCCTGAGAATTTACATTATTTACCTAAACATGACTCTGACCACAAAAGTCAGTGACCACCTGAAGTTTGGAAAAGATGCTCCTGTTTTCCCTGGACTGGAGACCCACACTGACAGGCTGCCATCAGGCTGGGAAGCCCTCTAGATAAATGATTTCAGCAGCTGCAATCCTCTGAGCTTAAAATTATTGGCATTGCAAACAGCAGAAAACAGGCACAGGGTATCCTGAACACCACAAGCAACAAAGCAGCTACTTCTGCATAAAATCATAGAGTCATTAAGTTTGGAAAAGATCTCCAAATTCATCAAGCCTTTGACTGATTCCTACCATGCCCACCAAACCATATCACAAAGTGCCATCATGGGTTTTAAAACAGTTCTTTAGAGTAGTGAGAAGGAAGAGCTCATAAATACGCTCATTATTCTAACTTGGAAAAAACCAAAAATTTCCTTTTTAAAAACAAATTTTAAACTAGTATTATTTTAATTAAAATTATACTATTGATAATTTAAATTAATAATTGCTCATAATTAATCTGTGGCAAGATAAGTTACCATTTTTGAGCAAAGCAATATGTTGTTAAACAAACAGAACATTTATTTCATCTGTTATTGGCATAGAGGACAAACTTACAAACTTGACTTCAGCTTCGGTGCTGGTTGTATTTCAAACTCAGTTAATTCAGGTAAACAACATTTTCTACTTTGGTTTATGTTTTTGGCATCTTCTCCTTCAGAAATAAATATTACATAATCTCAGAAATTAAATTGGTTTTATGGGTAGTATTTACCTCTGTGGGATGCTGCTGTTTAAGAGTCTGTTTATTATTTCACGTTCACCTGAATTACTGTTTCTCCATAAAAATCACTGGAATGTCCACGGTACCACGATGATGCAGCCACAATTCCTCACGGAGATGTCAGGAGGACAAGTTTCCACTAGAAATGGAACAGCCTGCAGGGCAATAAAAGGGAATAGAAATGAATTTTGCACTAAGCTGTTCTTGCTGTACCTGGATTTCCCCTCCCCACTCAGAGGTGCCCACACAACTCTGACATTATTCCACGTGTTGAGGGTTTGTAGAGTTCTGACCCAGAATCCCTGCCCAGGTGCTGGGCTGTGCTGGAGGGTAACAAAAAAAGGAAAGCACTGCTCCAAAACAGCTGTTTGGAATTTGGAGCACAAACAGAGCTGACACTCAGCAGATAAACCCAGATTTCACCAGGTCTGAGGGATCAGAGGCAAACATTCCCCCTTTAATCTGATTTGGTTTGCTCACTGGTATTCAGATAAGATAAAAGCATGAGAGATCAGGATCTTTTGAAGGATAAATCAGTGGCTTTTGATTTCCTCCTGCAATACTTGGACCATCTGTGTATCCAATAGAAGGCAAATCTTGTACAGAACAGGGATTCCAGGATTTACTACTAATTGCCTCTTTAAAAAATATAAGGTGGTTGGCAACAATTATGTACAATGCTGAGTTTTAATGACCTCTCATGAAAATCATGCAGCTAATTAGAACCCAGTGGTAAATATAGAGACTGCAAAGTTTTGGGGATGGCTCCTGGACAGGAACAGGCCACAGCCATCAATCCAAAGCCCAAAGTTTCAAGTAGTCACTGAATTTTCAGGGTGTAAGAGAAAAATAACCTGCAAAAGTGAACAATTACCAATTAAAATGATAATTAATAAACCTTGCGCCAATGTTCTTATCAGTCCCCTTCACACAGACCATTTTTGCCACTCGCGAAAGCAAAAAAAGTAATTAACAGCAATGATGGGCTGTGCAGGGGAACATCTTATTTTATCAATACTATTAAGACTTCAAGATTATCAACACTGACCTTAAAAATGAGTGAAGAGACATTTGAGCACCATCCACAATTCATACAAATGAGGTGAGATTTGGGCAAATACCTCACTGGAGGGGCCTAAACAGAGGTTTGCTCATGGTGTGCAGCATGGCAAGCCAAAGTGAGGTTCTAAAATACTGATAATGGGAGGGCATTAAATTCTGTTTCAGCACATGGGAGAGGAGGAGCTGGTTTCTCTTGTAGCACCTGAGCAGATTTATTTTTAATTTTCAACCCCGGACATATAATTTGCAAAATAATTATACAGAAAACTGTATGATGTGAAACTGGTAATTTGGGACATTGATAGATATAAAGACTATTTGTTATCTGTCTGTGTGCTAAGGGAATGCTCAGGAATTGTATTCTGACACTTGCAGTGAAGTGCAGAGGTTGGAGGACACTGCAGTGAGCAGAAGTGGGATCCAGGGCTGTGTGAGCAGTGTTTCTGTGCAGTTTGCCATTATTTATAGAAAACAGGCAAATAAGGATAATGAATCCTTCAAAGCAATACATGGATGGAACACCAGCTCCCCTGCTGCTGGCATGGGTACATGGTACAGAATCACCACTGGGAGAGAGAGCATTCCTCAAGCTCCAGGCAGATCAATAAAAGAGAACATTTTCAGTATTCTCTACACCACAATGGTGTTTTATGGAGAGCAAACAGCAGGGCTTTATGGGTGGACAATGTAAATATTTCATATTGATGCATTCCATATGTTACAAGAAAAATAGGGAGGCTCAGAAGTTCAGTCAAGTTTCTTCCAGGGGTGGTGACTCCACCAAAGCCCTGGGCAGTCTGTTCCAATGCCTGGCAACCTTTTGGGTGAAGAAATATTTCCTAATATATAACCTAAACCTCCCTGACACAGCTTGAGGCTGTTTCCTCTCATCCTGTCGAGGTGAAAGTAAGGTGATCAGTATGAAATCAGTGTCTAACCTAGAATCTTGATCTGCTCCAGGTCTGACCCCAGACCAGGCAAGGCCAGGTCAGGAGCTGCCTCTCAGCAGGTTTTGCAGCCCAAATGAGGTGCAAACGGCTGGATCTGCTGATCTTACACGTCTTTCCCAACCTTTATCATTCTGTGAGTCGAAAATCCAGAACGTCCATTCTCATCTCTGCACTGCTCTGCTCTGCCTGGGATCATCAGCTGAAAAACCTGAAGTGAGGCTTCCAACAAATATTTTGCCACTTCACTGAGGTCATGATCTGGTTCTTACCTGCATTATTTATTTAGGTGCTTCTTGCCAGCATTTCCTGTCTGTCAAGGGCCGATTTCTGACAGGTCTCATATCACCCTCCAAATATCAAAACCAGGCACCTCCTGCAAACATCAGGATTGCAGGAGGGTTTTTACCTCCTTAACTTCCTGTAGAAAATGGAAAGGACAATGTAGAGATAAATTCCAGTCCAAAAAGAAGTGGGGACAAGCCCAGCAAAACCTCTGGTCTGCCAAGGAGCAGAGGATGTCAAGAGCTGCTCTGAAGTGCCCTGGTTTGAGGGGAGCTGCTGCCAGCAGAGCCCTCAGGGTGCCCAGCAGTGCCAGGGCTTGCCCAGCCTGCCTCTTTCTCTGCCCAGCCTGCCTCTTTCTCTGCCCAGCCTGCCTCTTTCTCTGCCCAGCCTGTCTCTCTCTGCCCAGCCTGTCTCTTTCTCTGTCCAGCCTGCCTCTCTCTGCCCAGCCTGTCTCTCTCTCTGCCCAGCCTGCCTCTCTCTGCCCAGCCTGCCTCTCTCTGTCCAGCCTGCCTCTCTCTGCCCAGCCTGTCTCTCTCTCTGTCCAGCCTGCCTCTCTCTGCCCAGCCTGTCTCTCTCTCTGCCCAGCCTGCCTCTCTCTGCCCAGCCTGCCTCTCTCTGTCCAGCCTGCCTCTCTCTGCCCAGCCTGTCTCTCTCTCTGTCCAGCCTGCCTCTCTCTGCCCAGCCTGTCTCTCTCTCTGCCCAGCCTGCCTCTCTCTGCCCAGCCTGCCTCTCTCTGTCCAGCCTGCCTCTCTCTGCCCAGCCTGTCTCTCTCTCTGTCCAGCCTGCCTCTCTCTGCCCAGCCTGTCTCTCTCTCTGCCCAGCCTGCCTCTCTCTGCCCAGCCTGCCTCTCTCTGTCCAGCCTGCCTCTCTCTGCCCAGCCTGTCTCTCTCTCTGTCCAGCCTGCCTCTCTCTGCCCAGCCTGTCTCTCTCTCTGCCCAGCCTGCCTCTCTCTGCCCAGCCTGCCTCTCTCTGTCCAGCCTGCCTCTCTCTGCCCAGCCTGTCTCTCTCTCTGCCCAGCCTGCCTCTCTCTGCCCAGCCTGTCTCTCTCTCTGCCCAGCCTGCCTCTTTCTCTGCCCAGCCTGCCTCTCTCTGCCCAGCCTGCCTCTCTCTGCCCTGCCTGCCTCTTTCTCTGCCCAGCCTGCTTCTAATCAGGCACTTTTTGTGGGTATCACATTCCAGTGCCACTGGCCCTTTTCCTCCCTCCACGTTTGCTCTCATATATTCCATATGGTTTAATGAGGCAGCACCTTTTTCTTTTATAAACAAATTAGGTGTTAGAAATTAATCACCCACAGCAGGCCAGCCAATTGTCAAAGAAACCCTCAGCTCTTATAAATGTGAAACCCAGGAAGGACTTGGAGGATGTGCAGGTCTCCCCTATGTCCTAGTCTGAGTTTTAGCCTTGTTTTATTGCTCTAAAGAAGTCTCATGACATATTTATTGAGAATAAACAGGAGTGTGTGGTTGAGCAGCCTCCTGCATGTTTTATTTCCAGAGGTATCTCCATCCCATTTGTTGCCCAGGCAGAAAAACATCTCATAAAGGCAGGGCCCAGGCCAGCAGTGGGGGAGAGCTGAAACATTTCATTGTGTCACACTCACCCAAATCAATAAAAGACAGCTCTGCAATCTCTTATATGGTTACATTTGATTTACTCCTCATGAACTGTTATCCTGTGAGAGCAGAGTACATAACCCTGCTAATCTCAGCTGTGCTTTCATAAGAAAATATATGTAGCAAACCCACACTGCTTCAAATTAATAAAACTAAGCTTTTATTTTGCATAACTTGTTATTTAATATAGTGTGCACAAGGAAAATATCCTCTTCAGAGCTCGTGTATCATCCCAGGAAATAGCTGAAGCACATCATTCCCTTACCAACATTGCAGCTAAACTTGTAATTTCTAGACCCAGGAATACTCAGTATATATTTCACCCATCCCACATACATTATATATATGACCCACAAAGATTTTTTTAAGCTGAATTAATGACACACTTTAATGGAAATTACAAATGGAATGAAATACAAGCCATATATATATATATATATATTTGCAAGATATTACATTACATTACATTTCTAATTCAAAGGATGGCCTAAAAATCTATAATAAGTCTGACAAGTCATTCTTTCCTTATATGGGTTTTCCACATTAATTTTGAATATTCATATCTCTTTTTAGAAGAAGCCTAATGAGGCATATTACCTAAGTGTAGCTTTTGATGTGACATTTCCCTCAAACTGTGATTCATCAGACAGGCCACAAATATATTTATTTTTTCTAAAATATTTTAAGCTCAAGACCCTGAAGTGAATATTCATGGTTAAAATTGTGAAAATCAAAAAGAAATGTTATTTATTTCAGAAATCAAATAGAAAGAATAATTTTGCTTGGATTATATTTCAATATTAGTGTTTTGCATAAGGTGGGTGGCACATTTTAGAGAACATTTTAGAGAGAATGGGTTAAAATCACAAATGGAACATTCCAGACAGCCAAGACCAAACCTGTCTTGGCAAGTGTTGAGTTTCACACAGGTTGGGACAGTCAGGTTTAGCCAGATTCAGCCTACAGGATCACAGCAATCACATGAAAATTAGAAATTAACTGTGAATATATAATCAAGAGGTTTCTGGCTTTGCTATCATTTGTGTTTCCATGTCTGGCTGCAAACTTCCACTGTAAATTATTATTTTCAGAGATAACATGGCTTAGCTTGATTTCCACCTTGAGCCTCACATGAAACAAACCATACTGGAAACTGAAGTCAGCCTCAAGCTCATAAAAAAATTAATAAACCTTCAACTGACTGTCAAAGTTGGTCCTTGTTTTAAAGTTTCCTGTTGTAATCCCTGTCTGACACTAATCTAAATATTTTAATTACTTGCTCTGTTAATAGCAGCTTACAGGCTCAGAGCAGTGGACTATCCACTCCTGTATGCAATGCTGTGACTTCCTAAATTAGAAAGCAATCCTCTGATCTGCACGAAATTAAATTTATTTTTTAATGAAATTTTCACCAAAATCCTTCATCGGGGATCTTGCACATTGAATGCTGGAACTTTCTTTTCTCTAGTTTTCCCAGCAAACTCTGGTTTATCTCTGTCTCATAGCAAACCCATGGTTACTGAACTGCTCATTGTCTGGCCCAGGTCACCTGAGATGTCGGGCATCTCCCTTCTGCCTTATCCAAGTCAAAAAACCAGCTCTTTCCCCAGAAATCTTCATAAATTTGCACTTTGCTACTTAAGATTTCTGCCTCTTCTAATTTCAAAATGAGATCTGCCTTCAGCTTCAGCTCCAGCTCCTGTCATTTATTTTCCTTTGTATAATTTCTTGGTACATAGAGTCAGCTCCATGAAATTGGTTAATTCTATTCCTCCAAGTCTCTCCCCAATACAAGTAATATAAAAACACTGAAACGTAGGTGACATTTTATTCTGCTCCTCTCCTTCCACACCTAGACCAAAAATATCAAGATTTATTGGATGTTGCCACCAGACACATTTTAGGTGCTACTGTAAAACAAAATGATTCATTGATTCAGCAAACACTTAAAGCAGAATGACTTCTTGCAGTATTTTCTAATCAAAGAATCAGAGAATCACAGAGGATGCTGAGCTGGAAGGGACCCCCAGGGATCATGGATCCAGCTCCTGTCTCCAACAACCCCCCTGGCATCCCTGGGAGCTCCTGGAGCTCTGGCAGCCTCGGGCAGTGCCCATTCCCTGGGGAGCCTGGGCAGTGCCCAGCACCCTCTGGGGGAAGCTGAACCTTTCCCTGATCCCCAACCTGAGCCTGGGCAGTGCCCAGCACCCTCTGGGGGAAGCTGAACCTTGCCCTGATCCCCAACCTGAGCCTGGGCAGTGCCCAGCACCCTCTGGGGGAAGCTGAACCTTGCCCTGATCTCCCCCCCACCTCCAGTGCCCTCAGCTGCCTCTCCATCACCCACCAGGAAAAGCATTGCAAACCACACCAAATGCTGGATTTAGCCAGTGCAGGTGCAGACACAGAGATTTCACACTTGGAGCAGCCCAGAGCAGTGGATATCCTCACGTGGCAGGCTTCCAGGGAATGCTGCTGTGGGGCAGGGATCCCAGCTCTGATTCATGGCTCTCCAGGACAGGAGTCAGCTGCCCATTCCGAGCATTTTCAGGGACATGCATCCCCAGCTCAACAAGATTACTGGGGATGAAGCCACACCAGGATGCAGATGGAATTCTTTTACCTATTAATAACTGAGCTGGCTGATGTTTCTTGGCAGCAATCAGTTTTAATGCAGGAAATCCATGGGCTGTGGAAGCAGAATCTGAAGCAGAGAGCTTAATGACCAGTGTTTCAAAATCCAGCTCTTGCTCCTTAGCAGTGCTCCATGCCCAGCCTGGGTTCATGTTAGCTGCCCTGGGTTAGCTAATAAGTGATGTTCATTACTGTCAGTGCTGCACAGAGTGAGGCAGGGCACGTGGCAAGGGAGAGCTCACAGACAGCCAGGAAAATGGTGATGCAACTCAAAGGCTTCCATAACACAGGAGAAGTATTTTTGCTCAAGTGAATCAATTAACCATACAGTTATGTACAATCATTTAACCATACAGTTAAATACTCACTGATAATTGCTAAACCAGTTCCCTCCTATTCCACAGTGTCCAGTCACCTGGAAGAAGTGACCAATCCTGCAAAACAGACTTTGTCAGGCCGTGTCCCTGCTGGCCTTGTCCCTCTGCTGTCCCTGCAATAGCCAGCAGCTGAGTTTCTATTTTTGCTCAGGCTGGGTTTGCTGCAGGGTGAGGCTGCCCTGGGCCACCCTGCAGCACTGGGGACAGCCCTGGGCAGTGGGGACAGCCCTGGGCAGGGGGACAGCCCTGGGCAGTGGGGACAGCCCTGGGCACTGGGGTCAGTCCTGGGCAGGGGGGTCAGTCCTGGACAGTGGGGACAGCCCTGGGCACTGGGGTCAGTCCTGGGCAGGGGGGTCAGTCCTGCACAGTGGGGACAGCCCTGGGCACTGGGGTCAGTCCTGGGCAGGGGGGTCAGTCCTGCACAGTGGGGACAGCCCTGGGCACTGGGGTCAGTCCTGGGCAGGGGGGTCAGTCCTGCACAGTGGGGACAGCCCTGGGCACTGGGGTCAGTCCTGGGCAGGGGGGTCAGTCCTGCACAGTGGGGACAGCCCTGGGCACTGGGGTCAGCCCTGGGCAGAGGGATCAGCCCTGGGCACTGGGGTCAGCCCTGGGCAGAGGGGCCAGCCCTGGTTAATGGGGACAGCCCTGGGCAGGTGGGTCAGCCTTGGGCAGAGGGATCAGCCCTGGGCAGAGGGATCAGCCCTGGGCACTGGGGTCAGCACTGGGCACTGGGGTCAGCCCTGGGCANTCTGGGCAGAGGGACCAGCCCTGGTTAATAGGGACAGCCCTGGGCAGTGGGGTCAGCTCTGGGCACTGGGGACAGCCCTGGACAGTGGGGTCAGCCCTGGGCAGGGGGGACAGCTCTGGGCAGAGGGACCAGCCCTGGTTAATAGGGACAGCCCTGGGCAGTGGGGTCAGCTCTGGGCAGTGGGGACAGCCCTGGACAGTGGGGTCAGCCCTGGGCAGGGGGGTCAGCCCTGGGCAGGGGGGTCAGCCCTGGGCAGTGGGATCAGCTCTGGGCAGTGGGATCAGCCCTGGGCAGGTGGGTCAGTCCTGGGCACTGGGGACAGCCCTGGGCACTGGGGTCAGCCCTGGGCAGGGGGCTCAGCCCTGGGCAGGGGGCACTGGCTGCTCCCAGCCTGGCAGACCCCAGCAGGGTGCTCTCAGCCCTGTTTCCCAGTGAAACAGGCTCCAGCAGCACGGGCTCTTTGCAGACACAGACACTGCCCTGCCTGGGGCTGCCTGGGCTGGAATAAGTGACAGACACTGTTTGCAGGACTTTGAGAGGAGACTGAGTGACTGTGGAGTGAAAATACCTCAGCTCCCAAACCTGGTTTACATGTGCAGGAATCTAACATTCCTCAGGCATTAACATGCCTAAGTCAGAGCTCATTTTTTCATAATTCAACTGCACAGTCATACAGCTGCTAATAAGTAGTTTATTGCTCCTAAAAATGGCTATTAAGATTGCAGTAATGGACGTTATTAAAGTCATAAATATCCCACTCACAATGCTCATGTCTCACCAAAGTTTAAGGCTGTTCCAAGGATCAGATGTCTCATTCTTCAGCCTGCTTTTACAGCATAAAGGGATTTTGGTGGAAAGTCCTGCCTCTGCTCCAAGCAGAAACTTTATTGTTGTTGGAGTTTGATACAGTGATGAAAGAAAACAGCCCACAGATGCTGACTGCAAAACTGCAACTGAAAGTAAAGAGCTTTCACTCTTTCTCTTTGGGAAGTTGCTCTTCTCTTGTCTAATTCTGAGAGTTTCTCAAAAGTGAAATTCAAAAAGAAGAGTGCACAACTTTTAGATGTGCTTTGAGTGAAATTTTGCCTTCCCAAAGCCTGTCATGATCTTTAGAAAACAGGCAACTCTGAGCACAACAGTATTGATGTCAGCTCTGAACACTTGGCACTGCTGTCCTTTCCTATGGATGGAGATGCCCTTGGAGCACTGGAGTGCCCAGGGTGGGTTCAGCCCCTCCTGAGGGGACTGAAACCGCCCCATGCTGCAACACAAGCAAAGAAGATTTTGGAAAGCAGCCCAAATGCACCTTTAGAGGTGAGCACTGATCCCCTGACAGGGCTGAGAATGGTGTTGGAGATGTGAGAGCAGAGGGAGCCCCACAGCCCCACTCAGCCCTTAAAGAAAGCAGCAGCTGTCCCTGCTGCCAGGGAAGGGCTGTTTTACAGGACTAGGGCATCCCATTCCCCAAAACTCCCACCTGAATCAGCCCCTTATTGAAAATAAAGTTGGAACAACCAAGGGTTTTAATTCAGTTTTGCTTACAGCATGAGATAGCCTGTCTAGACATCTCAAATCTCAAATGCTGTTGCTATGCATAAAGCACAACTGCACCTTTCCAGAAAATTAAAAAAAAAATTAAATTAAATAACCGAGTATTGCCAGCACGTGAAGATTGAACCAATTTAAAAACTATTCAGGACCGAGGTGGCTAAATTTCTATTCAGTCATGTCTGGATCTGATTTTAATATCCACACAATAGCAGAAACAGCATAATTTATGGAGCACACCATTAAAGATGGGGAAAATGATGTGTGACAAACAGCCAAAGGCTGATCATTTAATCTGGTGCAAAGTGTTGCAGTAACCCAATGCAAGTCACTGAGCTGTGCTGTGTGTTTGAGCCACATTAGAACACTCTGGAGTTCACAGTTTCTAATTTTTAAAGTAGATTACAGCTGCCACATCGTTAAGACCTTACAATTATATCTGAACAATAAATTGTATTATTAATAGGATGGTTATGGCCTGTGAGCATTAGATATTGTTGTTTGTGATTTGCACCTAAAGAGGGATTTTAATCAAGTTTACCATTCTCAAAAAAGTCTGGTTTGCATTTAAATAAGCATCCTTAAAAATTGATCTGTTTTGCTCAATTATACAATGTCTCATTCTGGAGCCTCGAAGTAATTTATTATCCAGGCTCTGTGAGCAAGGAAGATGTATTGCATTGTACTTAATCTTATCAAGTTTCTGCTGATTTCTGATGACAATGTCTGTTTATCATAATTATTACGAGTTGTCTGGGTTAATAAAACTTGAAAAACTCTGTGGGAATTAAACCAGCATGGAATGTTAAACTTACTATTTGTGTAAGGCTGCCTGATCCCAGCTGTCCTTCAGGGGTCCCTGAAGTCATTTGTGTCAGAGAACCATGGGATGGTTTGGGTGGGAAGGGACCTCAAAGCTCACCCAGTTCCAGCCCTGACACCTTCCCCTGTGCCAGGCTGCTCCCAGCCCCAGTGTCCAAGCTGGACATCCTTGGGCACTGCCAGGGATCCAGGGGCAGCCACAGCTTCTCTGGGCACCCTGTGCCAGGGCCTGCCCACCCTGCCAGGGAACAATTCCTGCCCAATCTCCCATCTGAGCCTGCCCTCTGGCACTGGCAGCCATTCCCTGCCTCCTGGCCCTGCAGCCCTTGGCAATTGTCTCTCTCCATCTTTCCTGCAGCTCCTTCAGGCCCTGCAAGGCCACCCTGAGCTCAGGCCAAAGCTTCTCCTGTGCAGCTGAACAACGCCAGCTCTCCCAGCCTACAGAGTCACAATCAGCTCCTGCCCTGTCAGAAATGTTTATAACCCTTTGTGGCACTGGTTCCATCCCAGGCCATCATCTCTAAGAGGTGCTTCCTACTGGAAGTGCATTCAGTAGGAAATTGTTTCTAAAATGGACAAACAAAAGACTTTTTAAAAGTAAATCTTGATTTAATGCACCTTTCAAAGGATGCAAGATACAAATGACTGGTTTTTTTTTTTAATTTGGAAAGAATTTAAAGCACTCGCTGTTGCCTTTTGTGATCTGCAATAAAAGCCCACGTTGCCACATTCTTTGACACAGAACTCTATTGATTTGCCCTAGAATTAAATCTGTAGGCAGGGAGCAAGTTCTCAGTCTGAGGCCAGGTCAATGATACTCCAAAGGAACAAGAATGCCCACAAAGCTGTGGCACAATAATGAAATGTGGGCAAAACACACTCCAAATACTCCAGCAGAAGCAATAAAGGCACATGAATTCCCAATTAAAAATGGGAACAGCAAGGCTGAGAGAAGGTTGGAAAAAGCTATTCAGTCAGCAGTGCATGTTTTCACTTGGAATGCTGATCATACTCCTGACCAGCCTAAGGTCCTGCTGCTGCCAGCAGTGAGGATGGAAAGGTCAGGATTCCCTCTTTTTGGCTCTGGTTTTGAGGATTTTGGGACCATTCTCACCTCATTCTCAGCTGCACATCTCTTAGTGACAGCACCAGCCATCTCTGGAGATGTGGAACCACCCCAAACTGCCAGGATGAGGCGTGGAGCTCTCCCCAGCAGCCACAGTGGGAATTCCACATTGCAGGAGCAGCCTTGGAGTGGCAGAAGTGACAAAAGCAATGTTAAGTAAGTTCACAGCACAGCCAATAAACATCTAATGACAAGAGTTAGTGCTGTTCCATTTCACAGCCCCATCTAATGGCAGCTTTTGTTGCTCAAAGGGGGCCTTTATTGATGTTTACAGATAGACTTTATGGCCTGTTTGTCACCACCAGGGTCTCCACGTGTCTGTCTCAGTTCCTGCTCAGCAATGCCTGGACCGTGCACAGCCTATTTTAGTACCAAGGAGGAGGAAAAAAAAAGGGTCTTAAATTCCTGGATCAAAGCAACTTTAACTTGTTAAGATAATTGTCTTGCAATGATTGATCTAGTCGTGTCAAGATAATGAGGTTTTTATGGTCCTGAGGAGGATTTAATCTAATTTTTTGGAGGGATTCTGATCTCACTGTTGCTGCTTTATCACTTTTAATCTCAATACTTTTATTTGAATTTGCTCTGCAAAATTCAATATACTTTTAGTTGACAGCTGAAGACATAGAATAGTCTTTTCACACTCAGTTTTCCTGTGTTGCAACCGTGTTTTAAATCTTGTTATCATTACTCTGAACGAATGCAATTACAGAGTTGTTTTGCTACTTCAGACAGACAATACCCAGTATAATTCCTCCAACACAATAAAAGTACCTCTTAAAGAAAAAGGAGTAGCCTGATTTTGAGCAGAAGGTGGCTGCTAATGGTGTCTTTAATTATTTGGTAGGAGAGCATTTGTGAGAAAAGATATCTAAAGCTGGTGTTATTCTTTAATAGAATCTATTTGTATGTGTTCAGTTTTCTAATAATGTGAGGGCAAAATAAAGTTTGTAGTAAAAAAGATAAATGGGTAAGCATTGTCCTCTCAAGTCTCAGCTTTAATAAGCTTTTTTTTTTTTTTAAATTCCCTAAGGCAAAATGGAAAATTACCACAAATCTGGTTAAGGGATGATTCATAAAACTTGTCAGTCAAAACCAGCTTGGGGCAAAGTCCCCTGTGCTCTGCCCACAGCAACCTGTGTCTTCTCCCCCACAACCAGGGAGAAGCACTCAGTCTGCTCCGCTGGGATTGTGCTACTTGTATTTTCTTTTTGGCTCTATCCTCTTTGATTATTTTTAGTTCTTAATCTTATTACTTCACACTTCTGTACAACTGAGCTGAATAAGCTTCTTAGCCAACCTCTAAGCTGAATCTATCCAGATCATTTTGAATTTATTTGCTCTGTTCCTCTCTATTTACTTTATCATCCTTTCCCATTTCTATGTCATTGGCAAATTTGGGTCAGTAATTCATAAAGCAAACAAAAATGGCCCTAGTGCTGCACTTCCTGACATTCCTTTTAACTCCTCCCTGAGCTGGGTTTTTAATTTGCAGTATTTGTTCCTTCAACCCAAAATAATTCCCTGGGAATTCATGTGCCTTTCTGTAAGGGAATGCTTCCCTTATTTGTAGATGGAACCCTTCTAAAATCTACTTTAAAATAAGCACCACATTTCTCTCTTTCCCACCAGCTGAATATGCACTGCCACATTCTCCAGAAGAAAGACAAAAGTCAGAAGTCTCTCAGCATCCTAAGCCAGCTCCATCATGGATCCTTTTGGTCTGGGCAAATCACTTCAGCTCCCTTGCCACTCTCCAGGAAAGGAATTCACAATTCTGGGGATTATTTTTCACTGAGCACTCGCAGGCTCTGCAGACGTGGTTCATGTGTCACACACAATCACAGGCTGTAGTCTCCAGCCTTGGAATGCATTTGTTCACATTGTTCTGCCTCCTGATGGCTCCATACATCCTCATTTGCCATCATCAATACCCCCTGGCCTGCTCCTGCTTAAATAAAACCTCGTGCCCCAGCTGATGGGTAGGGAGCCAGTGCAAAGATGCTGTCACTTGCCTGGCTGGGACATATTTCAGAACACGCCTTGAGAAACTCTCTGGCACTTCCAAACACCCAAACCACATTATGTAAATACACTTACAGTGTAACTCTCAAAATACATCAAAATACTTGTCCTAAACGAACATTAATTTTGCTTTCAGTTCAGAATGGGTTTTTTTCTCTACAGTGTTCTGACTTCAGCCTTCTAACGTGGGAGTCGGCACCAACTGCAAGAAGTTTTCTGTGAGAGCAAATACCCATGAGAGTACCTGAGCTGCAGATTGCAAAGAGAATTTTGAAGCCTTATTTCTTCCATTCTGTGCTGAGTGTGTGCAGAGTCCCAAGCACCAGGTAACATCATTGTGACTTCATTTTTTTGGGTCGGATTCCTTGTGCAGCTCATAATGTGAAACACCCAGGCTGTCCAGGCTGTTTTTGGGGGTGAATCATGGATGGGCCACAGAGCTTTTTGGCACAGAAACTTCCAATCAGTCAATACTTACTGGCTGATTTATGAGATTTCCTGGGTGCCTGCATGGCAGATAAACAAGGCAGAAGGAGCTCTTTAATGAGGATTATTTTGCTACCAAAGTTTGTTCTTAAAGGAAGACGAGTGGCCCCAAATTTGTTATTCCTGGAGGGTAACAATGTGATGACACAGCCATCCCCACTGTGTCATGGAATCACACAAGGGTTTGGGTTGGGAGGGACCTTAAAGCCCATCCAGTGCCACCCCTGCCCTGGGCAGGGACACCTTCCCCTGTGCCAGGCTGCTCCCAGCCCCAGTGTCCAAGCTGGACATCCTTGGGCACTGCCAGGGATCCAGGGGCAGCCACAGCTTCTCTGGGCACCCTGTGCCAGGGCCTGCCCACCCTGCCAGGGAACAATTCCTGCCCAATCTCCCATCTGAGCCTGCCCTCTGGCACTGGCAGCCATTCCCTGCCTCCTGGCCCTGCAGTCCCTGAGGAATTGTCCCTCTCTGGGTCCCTGCAGCCCCTGGCAGGAGCTGTGGGCTCTCCACACAACCTTCTCCTCTCCAGGCTGAGCAGCCTCAGCTCTCCCAGCCTGGCTCCACAGGGGAGCTCCAGTCCCCTCTGCACCTCTGTGGCCTCCTCTGGATTTGCTCCAACAGTTCCACATCCTACAGTGTCCCTCACCATCACTGACAGGAGGGTGTTGTCCACACCAGTGCCTGGGAAGGCACCAAATTCCTGTGCAGGAGCTGCTCCCTTTGACTCCTGCCATGTGGGTCCTCAGCAGGTCCATTACTGGCAAATAACTCCAGATATCCCAGTGTCCATTATAATTAAATAAAGGCTAATTGAAAGCTGTGCCACACAAACTCCTGCTGGGTGGCCTTATTCAGGGTGCAGGATTAAACCAAGAAATAATCAGGGCTGCAAACAGGAGCAGCTCTGAGTGCTCGGTGCTCAGTACAGGCAGCTCCAGGCAGATAATTCCCTGCAGCAGCCTGGCAGCACTCCCCATTTGCTGTATTTTGTGTGTCTAATCCCTGGGTTATCAGCAAAACGCGATTCAGCAGCAGCACAGGCTGCACACTCATGCAGGTATTAGCAGGAGCCTGCTGCCTTGTTCCAGTCTTTTTAATCACAGCAGAACTCTCCTTGTGCCTTTTGCTGTGTGGGGGTCAGCCAGGCAGGTGTTTTGGGTTGCTGGTCCATTTTGGTGCCGGGAGCTCTCAGAGGTGTGAGTGGCAGGTGTGGAAATTCAGCAATCCCAGCACCCCGGGATGCTCCAGCTCCAAACGCTGTCAGCAGGCTGCAGGATTAGCTGCCCGTGCACTCAGGGGTTTTATCTGAATAAGTTGCGAGACAGGCTGGAAAACACAAGCACTGATGGAGATTCAATGGAATGGAGCTGAGTCTGTGCTCCAGCTCTGGGGAGACCAAATCTTGGTGCTGGTTCCTGCAGCCAGGGCAGTGATTCCTCTCCTCTGGAGACTCCAAACTGCTCGGTCAGAGCAGCTGAGAGGGTCACAGTCCCTCCCTGCCCTGCTGCACACCCATTTTCCTTTCCTTTCCCTGACAAACCATCTCTCTTTCCTGTTCAAGAGTCTCCTCCTGTGCGTTTTCAGAGGCAGAGCAGATCCTGGACGTGGAAGTTTTGTTTCACAAGAGCTGGGGGACTGCTGGATGCAGTTTATCTTAAAGAAAGTCAAGCAATTCTGGCACATAAGGAAATCAGAGATGGATTTCCAATATTTAAAAGGCCCTTGTCCCAACAAACCCAGAGAACACTTGTGGAGAAAGCATTTCCCCCACCTTGGTTTCCCCTCCATTCTGAGCCCCTGGGAGCTGTCACTGACTGGGACAGCTCAGGGCCCATCCCTGCAGCCCCTCGGGGCCCCACAGCCATCCCAGCCTCCCCCCCCCCGCCCAGGGATGTCACAGCAGCACCCAAAAATGCTTTGTGTCCCCTGCTCCTGCTCCCTGATGGACTGGGAATGTGTCAGCCTTGGGAACCTGGCTCCTGGGCACAGCACCTCCTTCTGAAATTGGGGATGGAACAGAGGAAGAGGGAGGAAAACAGGAATTTTAGGTGTTTCTTGTTCCATGTTCACTAACATGCGTTTACCTTGATAGGATGTGTACAGCTCGATTATTCCCCTGCCAAATTTATCATGATTTTTCTTCACTAATAAAAAGTTACGTTATTAGAAGCTCAAAGAAAATCCAGGGAAATGAACCTTCTCCTTGAGAAACAGTGTTGTAATTTCTCATATTTTTAAAGGTATTTTTAAAGTGAAAATGTAATTTTTCACAATTTTTTTTAAGTATTTTAACACTTTTTTTTTCCAAAATCAATTAAAAATATTTCCTTTACCAATACCCTTAACAACTATAGTCAAAAGGAAGAGTGACTGTATTTTGAGGTTGAAACTAAAATAGTTTTTGAAAGGGTAGCAGAAATGTTTCCATGAGGAAGTCAGCAGCTCTGTAGGATAATGGAGCCATCAAAAGGGACCTACAGAGACCAGCAAACCTCTCTCACTGAGGAACAAGCTACTTCCACATATCCTTCTTGCTTCCAGTTATTTTTTATGCACTTTTTTCTTTTTCCAAAGCCTTCTGAGGCTTCCAAAGTTCCAGCTGAGAATCTAAAACTTCTCCATATCAGAGAGGAGGATTAATGCCAAGGAAACACGGAGGAGAACACTAAAGAGGTGCAGAGATAGAAAATACCAGAAAACAGAGCTGTCTTATTTTGAAAGCTCACTGGGTGCTCTCCTCAAATCTTTCCTAGGATGAAGACAGGTCTTTGCAGTTCAGAGTTCAGCTTTCCCAATCCAGGCAGTGGCACCGTGTGATGTCCAACCTAAAACCAGGTGATGTCCAACCTAAAACCAGGTGATGTCCAACCTAAAACCAGGTGATGTCCACCCCAAAACCAGGTGATGTCCAACCCAAAATCTAGTGATGTCCAATGTAAAACCAGGTGATGTCCAGCCTAAAACCAGGTGATGTCCAATGTAAAACCAGGTGATGTCCATCCTAAAACCAGGTGATGTCCAGCCTAAAACTAGCTGATGTCCAATGTAAAACCAGGTGATGTCCAACCCAAAACCAGGTGATGTCCAGCCTAAAACCAGGTACACTGAGAGGCAGAGCACCAGGAGCTGTGCCCCAGGGTGATGCCCAAGAAGAGGGGATGTGCAGAAGAGACTGAGATTGCCACAATTAACACAAGCTCCTGTTAGGATGTGATTATTAGAAGATGCCTCTGCCCAAGGTGAGGTGCAAATGAGGCCACACGGCAAAGTCAATAGCACAGATTTTATTTAACATTTAAGAACATTTAAGGTAGGGGAGGGGATGGGGAGAGACAGACAGAGTGTTTTGAGCCATGTGAGTGCATTCTTTAAGCCCTCACAGCCCCACTTTAGCAGCCCCATGCTCAGAACAGGACAAGGAAAAGGAGGAACCTCTGGCTGCTGCCCCCAGGAATTCACTGGTCCCTACAGACAGCACTCAGCCAAAGTTCTCCAAACTTCCAGGCCTCACAGACTGACACCAAAGGGATCAGCATGGCTGTAAGAGGTTTTTGCTCTTGAGCACATCTGACCAAGGCTCCCTGACCCAGCAGAGGACCCAGCCTTTTCCTGAGGCTTTGGCCATGGACATCACCTGGTTTTGGGTTTTACATGGGACATCACCTGGTTTGACATTGGACATCGCCTGGTTTGACATTGGACATCACCTGATTTTGGGTTAGACATCATCTGGTTTTGGGTTGGACATCACCTGGTTTTGGGTTGGACATCACCCGGTTTTGGGTTGGACATCACCTGGTTTTGGGTTGGACATCATGTGCTTTCAGTGGCCTTTGAGTGGCCAGAGCACTGTGGCCCATGACAGCCCAGGAGGAAGTGACCACTAATTTTAATTGCTTACATTTAACACAGCATCAGTTTCTGCAACAAATTAATATGCTGGCCAAACCAAAAAAAAAAAGGGATTTTACAAAGAAAGCTTCAGGACTCTCATTAATTGGATAATGAACAGCTTCCAATATTAGAGGACAAATAGCAGCTCTGAAGCTGCTACAGCACTGGGACAGCCCCAGAGAGGAGAGGCAGGCATCCTGTCCTTCTGAAAGCAGGAATATTTTGTCACACTGTCATCAGATACAATTTCTGATGTGGAGTTAAATAACCTTTACTTTCATCCCCCCAGTGTAAAAGATGAAAATCTTTTAAAAGCGGGAGTCCCAAAGAAATGTAAATACAGGGTATTCACTACTGACATTTCAAAGGGTTCTGCCCCACCAGTGGAGACAGCTATTCTCTATTATCAGGTTTCCTGTCACTCACGTTGATTAAAGTTGATAAATACTGCAAGCCACTTGGGGTAGGCTAAAGGACACAAAAGAAAAATGTAACTTATTTGAAAAGAACCATATTCCTTGGGAAATGGAAAGCAGACCATATTTGCCTGCATTTCTCAACTTCAAGAAGTGCAAATTCCCCTATTTAAATTTCTATTCTTTCCCCATTTTCCTAGAAGTGATACACACTTAGAAACTGTAATGAATGAAATAGTGCTCTGCCAGGACAGAGCAGTGAGACTGAAAAGGCAGCACAGTGTCTCTGCATTCACACATTATTTTGTTTATCAAACCTGGGCAATAAATGTCAATTCACTAGACCAGCTGGTGAAATTTGGGGTGCAACACTAGCTGCTCCCTAAAGGAACTCGAATCCATCAGGAACTTTGGGATGATTTTTGGCAGACTAAGATGCCAGTCCAAAAAGCAAACAGTTTTCGAAGCATGCCATATATTCCCTGTGAATATTAATATGCACAAGACAGAAGATCAGTTTGATATCATTCATAGGGTCAAATCATCGCTAAAGATTCTCTAAAGATTGCTGTTGCATATGCATTATTTTTAATCTTCTCAAATCTGCAGCAGAAGGATGTATTAATTTCAGAATTAATGTTAGAAAAGCATTGATTCCTGTTTGCCATCAAGGCAAGGGAAAGGAGCAACGCTCCACAAAATCAGATATGGAGAGGAAAAGCAAATTGTTTTTCCTTGTAGTATGAACAAGCAAAAAGAAATTGTGGGAAATATTGGAAAAACTAGAAGAGAAGGAAAGCAGGAACATTCTGTCAATGATGAGCTTCCATCAGACATCAGTGGAGATAAACTGAGAGGAGCACAGGAATGTCCAGGAGCAAGAAATTCGAAACACAAAACATTTTCTAGGAAACCTTCCTTTCTTATCCTGTCAAATTTTCCAGAAGAATACTTTTCTAACTTGACTGAATATTGCAATTACAGGAGTAGAAAAGACAAGATGGTAGAATCCAGGTTGGATTTCTTGAGGGGACAAAAAGCCCCAAGCTTGAAAGGTACTCAAATTTACTGTATAAAAGACATAATGAAACTCATGGTAATTGAATTAAATTTGCTAGTGAAGAAAAAAATCTTATGTTTATAATAAATGATTAATTAAATTCACTCTGTGACTATAAAAGTATTCGATGACCCACACATTTTTGGCTAGAAATATGAAATCTACTGCCAGCAGAATATATTGATTTAAACTTCTGGGGTTTTTACAAAGGCCTGCAAAGCCTTAAAACAGAAGAAATGATGTGGGTTTGGAAATTCTGAGCTAAGCCCAGTTTGCATTAGTATTTTAAGAACATCACGCATGCATTTACCTCTCTGAGCTTATTGTTTAGCTATATATTTCCTGCAGCAGCTGGAGTGCTTGGAAATGTAATGCCATAAAACTTCATGAAATTTCTGACAAACCATAAAAGAAAGAAAACCAGTCCCACTCCTGTATTCCTCTGGCACAAAGCTGAGGGGTTTTTATAATGAAATTCTTTTTAAAGTGCACAGGGTGCCAAAAGGAACGTGCCTGTTTAAGAATCTCTCAGTCTACCACTGCAGAAATCTAGCTGAGGAAACTTGGGTACCTTTTACAGCAATTCTAATGCAGCTACCCTGGGTCTCCTTATCTGTTTGGATGCTTATCCATCATAAAAATCACAGTGCATGGAATCAGATTACAAGCCCTAATGAGGATTCTACAGATGTGGCTAACTGTGCCATTATAATTAATTTAGTCAGAAAATCGTTCAGTGCTAACAGAGGGAGAGACTCTTTTAGAAATGTTGGCATTTTCCTTTAGGCTTTAAAGAGCTCTCAATAAAGAAACACAACATGATCATGGAATCCCAGGATCACTGGGGTTGGAAAAGCCCTCCCAGGCCATGGAGTCCCAGCTGTGCCCAGTGCCCACCTTGTCCCCAGCNCCCACCTGGGCAAGGCTGCAATGATGCAGCAACAATGCAGGAAATGACGCCCCAATGTAAAAATAGTCAAGATAGTATTTCACACAGAATTCTTTACTCCCTTTTCAAAGTAATTAGATTCTTAACACATTAGTCTATAGCTTTCGGGGCCTTTCCTATCATAATTTCGGTCATGAGGTGCAGTCAGAAACACCTGATGACTGTCATGAGCTGAAAATGGTGATGGGCCTCTTGCAGGCTTTTGCTGAGGCAAAGGGTTTGACCCCATTACTCCTTAAATCAGGAGAAGCCATGGCAGAAAAAGAAATTACTGCAAGCTATTTGAGCTTAGATTATGGCATATTTTTAATATAAACTAATGGGAACTCTTTTAGCAATTGTAGCAAGATAATTTGCTCAGGATTTCCTATATGCCAGCTTGTTTCCAGCAGAAACTGGTGTCTTACACAGTGAGTTTATCGCTGTACATAAAAACAGAGGATTTTTTTTCTAAATTAGCATACAGTAAAAAGAATGCAAAAAATTCCAGGGCTGAAGGCCAGTGGTCTGCCCAAAGAACTTGAACCCTTCAGATCATAGAAGCAACATGAAGAGCACCTTGAGTGCTCAGAAACCAATTACGACCCTGATAACTGCAGATGAAATGAAGCAAAATGTGAAAAATTTATCTTCATGTACACTTTTCTACATAACAGAATGGCCTCCATTTATCTTACTTCTTTCTCTGTTAGACTGATTAGTTAACTGGCTTCAGAAGCAAAATATGAATGAGCTGACAAATTGTTCCCTTTGACTTTTGCATAGTCCAAGTGTAAATACCAGGTTTAACATTTAATCATTTAAAGCAGCAGATCTGGCTCCAAGTTAAGATGTGAATATATTACCCCAAATGTGCTGTCAGTACATAGAGAGGAATTTTATTTTTTACGTGTACTTTAAAGGCAATAATAAATAAATAAATAGGTATCAGCACCTTAATTTTATCCTACATGTGACCCTACTGAATTCAGACACAGAAAAAACACACAAACCCATTTATTGTTTAAATCATTAGAAAACACAGAGGTTTTTCAAGGATAATAAAGGAAATCCCCTCAGTGCAGGGCATAGCAGATGTAAAAACACAAGTCCTACTCACCTTTACCCCCAGTTAAAGGTAATCACTCATCTGGATTTTTAAAATACTTGGCCAATCATCACCTGCCTTTTTTTTTAATGAACAATCTCTTTGAGGACTCCCTGCATACATCTCTTAATCGTATCTTTAGAGACAGGAGTTCAAATAAATCATGATTATATACATGATAATAACAATATAATAAACATCTTTGTCTCATGAAAATACCAGGATAGCAGTGGCTGCACCACTGAATATAGGATTCATTACAATGAAATTATCAGAGTTTGCCCAAGATGTGTTATAGGGACACACAGAAGTCATGAATGCTTTAATTTTTTTGTACCTAATTTTCAGACATCTCAAAAGACCTAATCAGGCAAACTTTTCAGGCCTTAAAAATTCACATTTTTCACAGATAGTCTCAAGTGTAAGCACATAGTTGTTCAAAATCCTTTCTAGCTTATGGAGATTTTGCCTTAAATTATGATATACAGTTGTATAGGCTGTTACATTTAATTTTTTGCTTGTGTTTCAGGCTAAGAATCATGTATAAATTAGACATCTAAACGTTTTTAATCAGCTGTTGATGAACATTTTCAAACTTCTCACTGACCAGTTGAACACCAAAGATGATCATCTCGTTCCACATGCACCTTCAGCAGGTATGAATCCTTAGGTTTGGTGTTGTCTATGATTCCACAAGTCTCTTAATGCCCACAAACCCCATTTGGCTGAATGTCACGGTAGATTTTATTGACATACACCCTCTGTGTCCTGCTGCTTGGTGATATCATCCTTTATTTATCACCCGTAACATCTGTGCTCCTGAAGAGTTAAACCTTCTCAGACTCCATTCCTGGCTCGCTAAGAATCTTTCAAAACAGGAATTTAAGAAAAGGTTGCAGCCCTATTCCTCCAATCCCTCATGCATTGTCAAAAGAGCTATTAAAAATCTGTTAGAGAAATCTACAGGCTCTCCTGGAATGCTCTGGAGCTGTGCCGTGAATTTAACTTACAAAGGAGACGTTCCGGTCTGATTGCTCCAGCCTGTGGTTTTCTGTATCATAAACCAAAAATTCTGTTTCTGTTTTAGACATTTTAATCTCAACTCGCCATGAGCACTGGAAACTGGGCTGACCAGACAGATATTTTCTAGGCCTGTGTTCATTTCCTTCCACTGTATCTTGCTTGTCCAACTGCTTCTCCTCTTGATCTCTTGCTATTTTTGTTAGCCGAAATTCTTTTCCCTGACATTTTTAGTTTCTATCATCTGATATTAAAGAAAAACAAACCACAACAGTCAAACCTGTCTCATGCCCCCTTGTACAGTCTGACTTTTAATATTTGTGTGCAGAGCTCTGACTTCCAAAGTTGTTCAGAGGGAAACTCTTCCAGAGGCAGCGAGGTCCAGCCGGGGGAGCAGGAGGCTGGAGCTCCCTTCCAGCTGACCTTCCCTGCAAGAGACTGCTATAAAGTGATTTTGTGCCCTTCTGACTCTGCGTGCCTGGCTCCAGGATCTTTTTTTGGAAGTCTTTAGGGGCCTGCACAGTTTGGGTTTCTTTTATCCTTTCCTCTCAGAGTTTGTCCATCTTTAGCACAGAGAGCCCATGACCTCACTGGAGTGTTACTGGGCTGAAGCATTGAGGGACCTGTGGCATAAGCAGAGAGATGCTTTTGTTCTGGAAACATACAGATCCTGTACCACCTTCCCAGAATTCATCTAATTCGAAACATATTTCTTCACAAATGATGTCTATAGAAAAAATTTGTACATTACCTCTGGAATGAGACACAAAGAAAGCTGTAAAAGCTGTTTCAATAANAGCCCTAAAAATGGCTTCTTCTTCTGCAGATCAACTTTTTATTCTGGAAATGTCAACGCAAGCCAAGAAAATTGATTTGGCAGCGAAGAGATTCCTGCGGAGCCGTGGATTCCTCCTCCTGCCCTGCCAGGCACTGCCACCACGGCCCCAATCCAGAGGGAAATGGGGTCTGTCCCTGCCCAGGGGGCTGCTGAAATGGAGATTTGCTGTGGCAGCCACAGCCTGCCACGAGGAGAGGCCAAAACCACAGGCACGGATGGGATGGGCAAAACCCAAGCGCATTCCGCCATCCTCTTCCCGTCCCATTCCCCGGGATCTCAGAGCAGCTCTGGGCTGTGCCAGCAGCAAGGCTGATGGAGGCTCACATTCTGAACTGCACACACAGGAGGTTCCTGGAGCCTGTGCTTTCAGCACCAAATGTGGACACTGCCCCTTGCATCAGCTCTCTCCGACTTCCCTCGAGCTGAACAAACTCAGTTCTCTTAACACCAGATCGCTCTGACAGCCAGGGACTGGTTCTCTAAATGAAAATGCAGTGTATTTCCTCATATTTGTATTGTATATGTTCAAATTGATGTCTGGAAAGCAATTTATAGTGCAGACACCTTTTGAATTACTTCTGCTCATCAGTGATTCAGTACATAGGGTTGTTGATTATAAAATCAGGGCTCTCTTTATCAGATTTTCCAATGAAAGACCCTAATTCAGTCAAGAGCTGGATTAAGGTCACACTCAAAAGCCTTCATCACTAAAATATCCTACCCCTAAATTGAAGATGGTGAATAAAACCAAAAGGACTACTAAAACAATACAATTTTTACAGAGTATTGTAGCAAAAAATTGGTCAAGTAAAATTTTGCCTTTTTGCAGGATGTTTTGATTTTTTTTTAAAGAATTCTTCTATCTCAAGATATGCACAAATCTTCTGTAAATACAAGCAGTGAGGAAAATCCATTCATTAAAAATGCTGTATCAAAATATCAATACCATCATAACCTGGAAAGATTAGAATTTTTTAATTGTTTCACAAAAAAAATGCTGTTTTTACCACCTAAATCTAATTTTCTATATCAAAATTTGCTTTTTCTTTGTGCTGCTGTGAAACAATTTTATACTTATGTAGCGAAAATAAAAGAATTACAAATTTAAACATAACACATATTTAGGAATGAAAGTTTTTTGAAATAAGACACTTCAAAATTACCTTTTTAAGGCATTTTTCATATCTGTCAGCATTTTATAAAATGCTTTCTTACTTAAATTGTTACTGTAATTGCTCAGAGATTCTTAAGGAAATTCATAGTTGAGCATTATTTTGACAAGAACAGACAGGAAAAGAGGTGTTCTGATCAGCTTCTCTGCAGACAGCTTTCAAAAGGGTTTTTTACTGCACCAGGAAATGTTTCACAGGGAAAAAGCTCACAGGGAGAAATACATCTTTTTGAAAGTATAGTTAGACTGCAAAATAGTACCCTGGGGCAAAGGCAGAAGTTCCAATACTTATGAGGAGCATTCAACAGTTGGAGTGGGAGACAAAATATCCTGAAATACCAGAATGATGGAAAACACATTGCTCTCCCCATCTGATCTCCCTCTTCCTGCCCGAGTTTCCCCCTTGTATAGATATTTCCTTTTCTATCATCTAAATCTGACTGCAGAGCTTCATCCTGGTGGGGAATTACAGATGCAGTGAAATCATGCAGAGAAGCAAAAAGACAAATAACTGAGTACTTTAATTTCACCTGCACCTCAAAAAATGCGCTGGTGCACATTTAAAATTCTGATGCAAACAACTCTTAATGCTTGGAGTGTGGTAATGTACAGGTTCAGTGATTTTTCAATGCCTTTAAAATCTTCCAGGAGGTTAAATCTGTGAAGTTCTCCAGCTCCAAGTAGTGGATTTTTAAAAGAAAAAGACATGGTATTGTTTGAATTTCACTTGACATGTAATTTGGTCTGTAATTTAAGATATCAGGCTGTAATTTGCTGCAGGAAGCACCACGTAGGCCTGGTGTTATAACATGTCACCTCAGGAAAAAAGCCATAAAGAACTATGGCTTTTCAAATATTTGGTCATATTTCTTTATAAATATCAGAAATAGTAAGAAAATGTTTTCCAGCCCACAGCTATTTGTTTGACATTTCCCACAATGAATATGTTCTATTTTATATCAGTGCAGCTGGAATCTACCTTGATAATGATATCACCTGAGAGCTTTTCCTCACTCACCCAGGTCCATATTTAATAGGCAGCTGAGATCATAGAAATTTTATGATATAATGCAATAGATAATCAAACCCAGTGAAATTACCAGCGCTGGAAATTAACTCCACCTTTATAGCAGAGACTCTTGAGGTTAAAAAATGAAGCAGAATGCCATGAAATGGAGAAACATAAATTTCACACACACTAAAAATGCATATGAATAATGTCTGTAAGGTCCTTTTATATTCATCTAAAATGAAAGCAAACAAAGTAATACATTTTCTAGAGAGGCTGAACATATTAATTTCCCTGAGAATGCTAATTTTATCTCTAACCTGTTTTCTCCAAGTGTGCTGGTTGATGTGAATTGGAAAAAAACGAGCAATCCTCTGATCAGCTTTCACAGCACTTTTGTGGTCCCAAGCCAAGAAAGGCAAGGCAGGATTCTCTCCTGCTCTACTCCCAAAGAAAAAAAGAATATGAGGTATATTAATGTAAAATGTAGAGAATGAACACTCTAAATATGAATATGTTTGTCAAGACCTGGAAAGCCAATGCTGGAAGGAAGCCACTTTCTGTGCTAAATGGTGGGATGAGGAATGTGTAGGAATTAGCAAAGCACAGGAAAGGTTTAACTTTAGAAAGCTTCAGATTGCCTTGCTCCTTTCCTGAGCCAGTCAACCTCTTCAGCTTCACAGCTAAAACCCACCCTCAACTCCCCCTCTCCTCATAAAAACACTTTTAGACTCCTGGTGGCAATCCACCTCCATGATCTTTTGGTTATGAGGAAAAAACTTTTCCTGACAATTATCCCCTGGGACTGAGGTTCCAGCCACAGCTCTGCTACCAGCAGCCCTCCAGTTCCTCCCCAGGGCCACTTTCCAAGGGAAACCTTTTTGGGTCAAGCTGGATATTAGGGCAAGGTTCAGCTTCCCCCAGAGGGTGCTGGGCACTGCCCAGGCTCAGGTTGGGGATCAGGGCAAGGTTCAACTTCCCCCAGAGGGTGCTGGGCACTGCCCAGGCTCAGGTTGGGGATCAGGGCAAGGTTCAGCTTCCCCCAGAGGGTGCTGGGCACTGCCCAGGCTCCCCAGGGAATGGGCACTGCCCGAGGCTGCCAGAGCTCCAGGAGCGTTTGCACAGCGCTCCAGGGATGCCCAGGGGGGATTGTTGGGGGGTCTGGGCAGGGACAGGAGCTGGATCCATGATCCCTGGGGGTCCCTTCCACACCAGAACATTCCATGATTCCATGATCCCTTCTAGGACAGTGGTTGACAGCAAGAAGCAAAGCATGGAGCGCTTTAGCCCCACATCTTTCTACTTCTAAAAAACTGAAACAGATGCAATGGGATGGAAAATAGGATTAAGGCTATCTGTAAACAGCCTTGTCTGAAGTTGTTCTGTAGGCAACCAAATGTATGTGGAATGTTCCAGAAGAGATGCAGATTTTGCATAGGTCAGGCCTAAGACCTCCACAGTAATATCACAGGAGGCAGTTCTCCAGATCCTGGGCTATGCTGGACTTGGACCATATTAAATCAAAGCTGATCAGTAACAGAGAAAGTTAAGGATTAATTAAGGATTAATGAGGAATGTGTAGGAATTAGCAAAGCAGAAGAAAAATATAAGATTGAAAATAAAGTTAGCACAACTCCAGGAATATCAAAGTATGATCATGTTAGTCTATATATTGTGAGGCAAATTCCATCTGAAATAGGAAACAGCACAAAGGAGACTGCTCCTACTTTGTTATACTTATTTTAAAGTGTAAGGGAAAAGTGAAGGTTGATTTTACAGAATCCCCAGGCTGGGTGAGGCTGGAGGGGCCCCAGGGGCTCCTGTGGTGTCACTCCCTGCTCCAGCAGGGCCATCCCAGAGCCCAGGGCACAGCAGTGTGTGCAGAGGGCTCTGCAATATCCCCAGGGAGGAGCCTGCACAGCCTCTGGGCACAATCTGCTCAGGGCTGCCACTGCCCAGGGCACAAGTTGTGCCTCCTGTGCAGGGCAATTGCTGGGCTCAGCCCCTGCCTGTGGCCTTTTATCTCATTCTGGGAACCACAGAGCAGAACCTGGTCCATCCTCCTACACCTCCCTTCAGATGCCTTTTACACTTATATTAATTTTAAATATTACAAACTTATATACTTCTAAGCTTTAACTTATAAAGTAACATTAGTTTAAAAATCCCTAAACTTATGAACTTACATTAGCTTAATGGCATTAAGGTGGGTTAACTAATGAGTTTCAACTGTGAAGAAGTACGAGGAATTTTGTGAACTTCCTTTTTTTGTGGAGCTCTGTGTGCAGAAGGGTTCATGGACAGTGTGTGTGGTCACAGAGCTGCTCTGGAGGAGCCAGAGCATCCTGGCCTTGAACACAGAGGCAGTGCTGGGCAGAACGTGCTCTGCTGTCACTGCCAGCACATCCAAGGTCACACAGCCACTCCCCAGAAGTGTGAAGGACATGCCAGGCCATGCCAGTGGAGATTCCTTTTATGCCTTTTTGGAACTACCTAAAAACAGAGGCCAGACAGAATTAAGAGAAAAAAAGCAGTTCTATTTCTTGAAGGGCCTTCAGGTACATTTAGGGCAGACAAAGCCCCCCAGGGGCTACACCCAAAATGGACAATGGGTCATGGGTTTCACACTTTTATAAGTTTGGTCCATTTGCACATTGGGGGTTCATCTTCCAATTACAGCCTCAGGTAATGAAGTCATTTACCCCAAGTTTGCTCCCCCAACTCACTTTTGTTTCCATCTCTCAGGCCTGGGACAGTCAGGTGTCCTTGAGTGCCAGGCCTGGAGAGGAATTGTTGTGTCTGAGCACAATGGGAGAGCAGCAGCTGCCACTGGGTATGGAGTTTAGAGTTCTACACTAAAGAATTGCAGGGTTATAGATACATGAAAAATAGAAAAGCTGAAATCCTAAGGCATCACCTTAAGTGTAGCCCTGTCTGCAAAAGAGGCCCAGAAGGAGCTCTGAGCAGCAGAACCAGAGAACATCTGAGGAAATGCTGGGATCCCTGTGCCAGTGCTCACCCTGTGATCCCCCTGCCGAGGTGTGAACAGCACAGGAGGGGTTGAAGTCCTCCCCAAACATTTGGTTTTTCTCAGAAGCAGCTGAAGACGCTGCTGACACCCCACCAAGGTCAGTAATTACTGCTTTTTATAAGTGCTTCCACTCCTAACCTTCTACCTCTGTTTTCGTTCCCCATTCTGGCAGTAAAATAGAACACAGATGGAACAAAGAGTGATACCAGCTAATTTTAGTTTTAAGTGGGCATTTTCCCACAGTCTTCAGAATATCTAGGATTTAATAGCCAAGCAAATATGAAATGCATTTTAAATTAATTAAAGTCTGTCCTTCTAATGAATCAATTTGAAAGCTTTTGGGAAGATGGAATTATGCCCTCCTTTCTGAGATGAAAAGATGGCCAATCTGAATGTCTCACAAAAAAAAGTTCTTTTAATTTCTTCCAGCTCAGATGGTTGAAAAGTAACTCCCATTCTACAAGATGTCTCCTTAAAGAGCTATGAAAGTTCAACATTAATCAGGCAACATGGAAGTCTGCTTGAGAGGAGCTTGAGAGGACAGCAAGCTGATTATTTTAGAAGTTTTCTCATCACTGCAAGAACTCCATTTTCAAAATGAAAATGAACACAGATGATCAAATATTTTTTACATGCATACAATCCCAGTGAATTGCCAAGAGGATTTTATTCATGTAATACAATGATTTATTGTCTCCCATATTGAATGTGTGCTCTAAAATGGGGGCTGTGGTGGCAAAAAAGGCAATTTGGGCTCCATATATAGGAATTATTTTGTATCTGTGCCTATTTTCGCCTATATGAAAAAGTCACACCAAGTTTGGGGCTCAAGCTATTTAATGCATTCTTTTAAAGCAAACTTAAGAAGCTTGTTTTTCCCTCTCAAACATATGTGACTAAAAGCAAAACTCTCCTTAGGAATGACGTAATGCCACAGGCAAAATCTTGACACTGGGGAGAACAAATGGTTAGAGAAGGAGATCCAACCCTGATCAAATATTTCACAGCAGAATGGCTGTCAGTGACTCGAAAAAGCAGCAACATCTGGTGCATATTAAAAAGAAATTGTTCATCCCCAGTCCTGGTAATTCAAGCAAACAAACAGCACTTTGGTCATTCCTTTAGTTTGGTTAAAGTCTGGATTATTAAGCACACCCTACACCCTTCACCCAGAGCAGACCTGGGCTCTGAGCTGCTGAGACCCCACTAAAATCCACCACTCCCCAGGATTCTCCAGGACAAACTGAACTATCTTGAAGCAGCAAGGCTTACAAAAGTAATTTTTGCTGCTCTTATCGAGTGGAATGAAAAAGTCAATCCCAAATCAGCTAATTTTGGGGACAATAAGAAAATTTCAAAACAAATTTATTTCAATTTGTCAAAACAAAAAATTTGAAAAATTGGCATTTAACTTTTCTGGGTCCTGGAGACAAATTACATTTCTCAGTTTCTAATAAAATGAATTGACTTATTTTATTTCTTCCAAGTAAGTATGAAGGTTAGAGAGCTTATCTAATTTTATTATCTAATCATTAGACAGAGAGGAGGGGAACAAGGATTGAAGTTGCCTTGTCACTCGCCCCTTGGTGGCCTGGAGGTGTTTAAGCCAAGACTGGAGGTGGCACTCAGTGCTCTGGCCTGGTGACAAGGTGAGCATCGGTCACACATTGCACTCAGAGATCTTTTCCTACCAAAATTATTCTGGCATTCCCCACATGATCTTCTGAAGTGTCGAGGGGTGAAAAGAGCTTCTGCCTGTGTTTGAGGGGATGCCGCAAAAATGCTGCTGTTGCCTTTCCCAGAAACAGCTCCTTGAATGTTCCTCACTCTCAGGAGTCTGTGTAAAGTGTAAATGCTGGTCCTTGGCACGTGCACAGCACTGACTGCCAGTCAAAATCTTTCATGAAGGACCTGTGGCTACACCAGATTCGTCTGGATTCTGCTGAAAACCACACTGGACTTGTTGAACTCCCCCTCATTGGTTTCACCTTATTATTTGCAGTGCAGTACTTTGTGTTTTCCACCCTGTGAATGGAAAGCGTTTGAGCTGTAGCTGTTTCTCCTCAGCAGCATCAAAATCCCCTGCTTGGCTTTTCCTTTCATGCAAAGCCTTTTCCTTGTTTCTGCTGCTTTCTTGGCTGCCACTGTCTCCCAGGCGTGCCCTGTGCTGCCCCAATGCCTGCAGACACCCGGGTGCCACTCCTGTGCAAAGCAGCCAAAATTCCCTGCTGGAACCACCCGTGTGCTGCTTCTTGACCTACAGGAGCCTGGAGGTGCTTCAGCTACAGCTCCTTATCCCTCATGTCCGATAATGGGAGGGTTTCCAGAGGTGCTCGAGGGGCTGGGTCTGGGAATAGTCAAGCAGGAAAAAACTCAGCCACACCCACCCGCCCTACATAGAAAAAACAGCACCATCACAAAAGCATCTCAGGCGCTTTCATAGCTGATATTATTAATTACAGTCAGCAGTGTTGATTCTGTTTGTTTCTCTCTGACAAGAGGACAGGGAGGCTTCTGCCTGCTTTGTGAAGGGAGGCCCTGGGGCCCTTTCCCTCCCAGAGGGGCTGCACTTGGTGCCTGCCGGGGCTTTCCTTGCTGGGCCCACTCGGAGGGGCTGAGCCGGGCTGGGCTCCAAGGGCACGGCTGGCCCGGCTGCGATGCCTCTGGCCCGTGGGACATCAGGGGGAACGTGTCACAGTGGGGGCAGCTCTAAAAGGCCCTGCAGGTAACGCTGCCCCAGCACAGCCTGGGCCAGCGGTGAGTGTGCACATGTCGGGGCTGGGCCGGGCCAGGGCCGGGGCACGAGCGCCGCACCCGGGGCTGCACTGTCCCTCTGCATCCAGGGCCAGCCCCTGGTGCCAGCGCCCTGGCCAGGCCACGGGGCTGCTGCTGGCCCCCGGGCACAGGCCCTGCTGCCTCCAGCTCTCTGGGGCCCTCTGCTTCCTGCCCTCACATCCCTGCGCCTCTGCCTCACTGCAGCCACCACCAGCTCCCTTGGCAGCCCCACTGAAACCCTCGTCTCTCTCCTCCTGCAGACCACGGCAGACAGATCTGTCCTGGCTGCGATTGTGCTGCTCATGCTCCTGCTCCCACACTCCGTGGTGAACTGATTTCATGAGGATGTGCAGCGCCATGTGATGGAGCTGAAAGAGGCCACCCCAGAGACAAAGGAGCCTGGCTGGAGAACCCTGCCCGTGGAGAACACATTTCATGAGGATGTGCAGTGCCATGTGGCACAGCTGAAAGAGGCCATCCCAGAGACAAAGGAGCCTGGCTGGAGAACCCTGCTTGTGGCTGCCTTGAAGCAGTGGCTCTTCTGTGCTGTTGCTGAGCTGCTGTTCTGGCCTTTGCAGCTCTGGTTCAGGTGCAGAAGAGCCGCAGCCACGAGGCAGAGAGCAGCGGCCTGGAGAGCTGAAGAGGCCAGAAGGAAGATGGAAATCGAGCGGAGGAGGCTGCTGCTTGGGAAGAGACACCAGGACATGGAGCAAACGTGCAGGAGCATGAAGGAAATAAAAAAGGAAATGGCCAGGTTGATTCAAGTGAATAGGAATCTGAGCAGGATGGTGCAGGCAACCTGAGCAGGCTTTTAAAGGGGCACAGGCAGTGGCCCGTGTGAAGAAAAGCTCCCTACTGGAGCTGCTCTTTGGGCTGGCCAAGGCGAGCTGCACATCTGTTGCCGCCGGTGGCTTGGCAGCCAGATAGCTGACCATCCAGGGTGTGTTGGTCCAGCCTAGCCAGCGGCAACCCTATGTGCTGTTGGTAGCTTGCAGCAGCCTGAGTTAGCAAGGGCTGGATGCCTTTTCAGGATCCAAGCTGTTAGCTACACCATACCCAGTCGGGTGATAGTGTGTGCAGATATTGTCAGGGAGGTGTCGCTATCGGGAGAGGTCTCCGGCTCGGGATGAAATAGACACACAGTATCGGATACGTGACCACTGCGTGCGGCACCCGAGAGCCAAAGACCTTGAATAGCCAGAGCATCAGACTTTTATTGTGGGACAAACACCCAATCAACAGGGGTCC
>VZTZ01027421.1:0-13405 GCA_013400955.1 Drymodes brunneopygia
TCATTCCAGAGCATTTTCTCCTAGATTTGTCTCCAAACCTAGACAGTAGCTTGAAGGGTGTTGATTACAGACGAGTGTTTTGGCGCTGTTCCTCTGACATTCCTTCCCCCACCAAAGCGATGGAAGTGGGCAAGATCCTGGGATGGGACACAAGCAGGTCAGCTGACTCAAATCAGCCAAAGGGATAGTCCATACCATATGACATCAGTTCAGAGATATAAGGGGAGGAAGAGAGGAGGAAGGGGGGGCATTCATGATTCTTCAATGTTTGCCTTCTGGAAGAACCATTACATGTGCTGAAGCCCTGCTTCCCAGGAAGTGTCCGAACATCTCTCACTGGGTGAGAAGTAGAGATTGACTTTTCCCTTCGCTTATGCATGCACAGACTCTCCTTTCTTTAACTGTAATAAAACTGCCTTATCTTACCCACTGGTTGTTCTCCACCTTATCCTCTCTTCATCCCATTGGGAAAGGGAGTGATAGACTGGCTTAGCGGGCACCTGGTATCCAGCCAAGGTCAACTCATTGCAAGAGGATATCCATGTTACAGAGGATATCTGCTTAATACGGTCCTAATTATTTTTATATGTATGGTTCAGAAATGAAAAAGATAATTCTTTTGTTTAAATCCAAATGCAAAAGATATCTGTTCTCTTAACTGCCAAACCAAGATGAAAAATAAATTATCCAGGCCCAATTAGTGGTCTATTAAGAGATTCTCCCATGAGAAGCTTAGAAGCACTACCATTTCTCTATGTTTTGGTAATGGACAAACTTTGATTAATTGCTTGTCCTTCTTTATACATCGGACAAATATATATAGTAAGCTAGCAAATCTAGTACAAGCTTCTGTAGCAAGTGCAACTGCCATTGTTTTGCTCATTAAACTACTGTGCAGGTTCATTTAAATATGGTATTTGAAAATTTGTAAAACACACGTCTAAAATACTCAATCTCTGCTTCCTCTTGCCTCAACATATTCAGTCTTCACACAGTAGGAAAACACTTGGGATCCAAGAAACCCCCAACCAAAAATAAGTCACAAGGGACTAATAAGCTTCAAGAATATCCCTTCTCTTCAAAATTTATCAAAAAATTCCATCTTCAAAATTTATTAAAAGTAAAAAAATGCTTGAACAAAAGTTACTTTCATCCTTAGCATATGCCCTCTAAACTACTTGACATTGTTGAAATGTTTCAATTCCAGTGACGTTTTGTTACCAATTTTAACAAGGCCAGAATCTGGCCATGACTTCCCTTTATAATAAAAGGCATCTATGTATCTTGGTGGATCAGGACCAGTAGGCTTAGCAAAAAAGCTGGTTCAAGTTACACCATTTAGACATTACAATCTTTTAAACTGCTTTTCAAATGTCTTAGGTCTGGTGTCTGCCTTGTTCTACTTTCTCTTAGTTCTATAGAAAAAATTCTTTCTTCAGGCCCTGCTTAGAACTAAGGAACATTGATCTAAAATCTGATCTTGTAGAATGTCAGAAAAAAAAAGTAGCTGACCTGGTATTAAATATATTTAATAATTTCAGCTATATCAGCTGTTGATAATCATCAGTCAATACAGGTCATTTTCTTCCAGGAAAAATTTAAAAAATATACATAGTCACAGAAGATTTTTCATAGCATGGCTCCTTTCCCACAAGTGCATTATGATTCTGTAATATTATGGTGTATTTTCTTTGCATGGCAAGGTTTTGGGTAAAAGCAGAGGCTACAGGGGTGGCTTCCGTAAGAAATTGCTGGAAGGTTCCCTTATGTCTGTGTCTTAGGTTACAATAGTGTGTATTCTATCACCATCTCCATGGGCTGTTTGGGGCCAGGTGGGGCAGTGTTCCTTGGCCATCCTTGATGGCCCCGGGGCGGGACTCCTGATGGGCCAGCTGGTGGAGCAGGGCCAGGTGAAGTGCCTGGAATCTTTTCTGTTGATGGGCCATTAGCAGGGAGGGTCTCACGAAGTCCTCTCTGTTAATGGGCCATTAAGCTCCACTGATGGATTGCACCATTCTCATTGGAGATGGCCCGCCCAGGGGGGAAGGAACCAAGCATCCCCATTCTGAATATAATCTAGACCCTGAAACAGCACAGGGTAGCTTTTCCACTGGACCTTCAGAGAACTGCTTCAACAGAGCCACATCTATCCCAGGACTGCTACCAACACCCTGACCAAAAGGGTGTCAGGTTGTATCCTGACTCTGTCAACGCTTTTGTACCCTTGCATGAATTTTAATTTTCCTATTAAATTGTAGTTCTGACTTTGAGCGTCTCACTAATTTGCTTTCAAACCACAACAGTCTGACAGAGCCAATGCCAGGTGGCTCCAGGATGGACCCACTGCTGGCCAAGTCCAAGCCAATCAACACGGTAGTAACACTTATGTCATATTTAATAAGGAAAAAAAGGTATTGGGCAGAAGCAAATTGCAGCCAGAGGAGTGAGAATATGTAAGAGAAACACTTATGCAGACACCAAGGTCAGTGGAGAAGGAGGGGTAGGAGGTGCTCCAGGCTTTGGAGCTGAGATTCCCCTGCAGCCCATGGTGAAGACCATGGTGAGGCAACTGTGCCTCTGCAGCCCATGGAGGGCCCCACACTGAAGCAGGTGGGTGTCTGAAGGAGTCTGTGACCCTGTGTAAAGCCCACAGTGGAACAGAATCCTGGCAGGACCTATGGTCCCATGGAGAGAGGAGCTCATGCTGGAGCAGGTTTCCTTGTAGGACTTGTGACCCCACAGGGGATCCATGCTGGAGCAGTCTGTTCCTGAAGGACTGTGCCCCATGGAAGGGGCCCACATGGGAGCAGTTTATGATGAAATATAGCCCATGGGAAGGTTTCACGTTGGAGAATTTTGTGGAGGACTGTCTTCCATGGGAGGGACCCCATGCCGAAGCAGGGGAAGGAGTCCTCCCCGTGAGGAGAAAGCAGGGGCAGAAACATGCGATAAACTGACCATAACCCCAATTTCCATCTCCCTGCACTGCTGGGAGAAGAGGTAGAGAACCAGGAATTAAGTTAAGCCCTGGAAGTAGGGAGGAGTGGGGGAAGGGGTTTTTAAGATTTAGGTTTACTTCTCATTATCCTGCTCTGATATGATTGGTAATAAATTAAATTAATATCCCCAAGTCAAGCCTGTTTTGCCTATGATGGTAATTGGTGAATGACCTCTCCTAGTCGTTATCTCAAGTCATGAGCCTTTCATTATATTTTCTCTCCCCTGTCCAGTTGATATAGCAGCTTTGGTGGGCACCTGGCATCCAGCCAAGGTAAAACCACCACATATGTTTCATAGTAGCTATATAAGAAACAAGATCTCTATATGCATATTTCAGGGGATGTTAGTTTGGTTTGCTTGGCTTTATGCAGTTTCTAAAAACTTAGGCTCACAATCAAAAAAAAATTAAGGTGCATCCCCAATATATTTGATTTCAATAGCAGCTATATGTCTACATACATTTATATAAGTAGATCTTTGCAAATGCAAACAATGTCCAGTAATATATTTTCATCCCATGCAGCATAGGCATACAACTTTCAAACCTCTAAGAATTTATTTCTCCATTTTAAATTCACATAACTGATAACTTAGGAGTGTTTCATTTTTAAAAGGACAGTTTTCAAAGAGATTTTCCAAATATAACAAGCTAAAGATACATTTAACATCAATAAGGTATTGAGAGGGTTTTTTAAGTCTCTGATTTGTTTTTCATGTTTTTAATATTCACTACTTACTGTACTCATCCAACTTGAGCAAAGAAATTCTACTAGCCACCTGTATTGGCATGTTAGATGTTGCTGCAGTGACCACTGACAAACACTGAAGAGATAGAACTGCAATCCAAAAAGTACACTATTTTTTCCCCCTCTTACTTTAAAACTAATTCAAAATGGAGAAATAAAACCTTTATTTAGTTATGAAAAAGCTTTTGTTTTAGAGTGATTTGAGATCTTATATTTTCAACCTAAAAATCATAAAGGAAAAATAGAATCTAAAAAATCTGGTAAATGTTTCCTAAAGATATTGGAAGCTGGACTCCTGGGCCTTCTCTTTTTTCATTAGTATGGAAAGAAGAGGAAGCGTCATGAAAACATTGTCTAGACCAAGGCCTCAAATTTATATAAATTACTTTCATTTTAGTATATAATCCCAAACTCTCTTAAAACTCGAGTGACTGAGGACATAGAACTAAAGGTAGTGTCTTGTTAGCCCAAACCTGCACAACACTAAACACCTGAAGAATGCTGCCGTCCTCCAGCAAAATCCAGCTTGTACTGTCTCAACATGCCAGAGATGACCCCAGATAAGTTCCCAAGGAGCCCCTCACTGACTGGAAGAACAAGGTTTAAAACAAGGGATGCAAAAGGTTACCTGAGAGCAAAAAAAACCCAGAATATATAAAACCCTATGGTTTGTGATATTTGGAGTATTTTTGGAGCCTGAAAATTACAATACTGATTTTCATAATGCTTACTTTCAACTCACCATAAGCAAGAACTTTAAAGGAAGATGACAAAACAATGACAGATTATTAAAAGGAGCTATTGTATCTCAACTGTCCAAAATCCCTTCAATAGTTTGCAGCCCAATGATTTTCATTTTACTGTATCATTTCAAAACACCAGAAATAAACATTAAATGAAGCCAAGCCATGCCATCCTTCACAGCCAAAAGTATTTTTACCACAGGCTCACAACTTGTTAAATAATTACCTCTATAAATTACTTATGCTCTCTTATTTATTAGCAATTCTAGACTGCTTTATAAAGCTGCATAAGAAATTTACTTTGTGGTTTTGAAATGTATACACTACACAACCACATCTCTCTTTTACAGGGGAAGTCATGTAGTATTTCATTGGGAAGCAGTTCTTCCTGAAATACACCAAATAATTTCAAACCTCATTCACCTGAATAATCATAAGACAATATATTAATGACTTCATACTAGAGCTCCTAAACTAGGCCAGGAATATACTTGCACTGCAAGAAGATACCTTGATAGCAAGGACTATAAAGAATCATGTATACTGATATATATTAACAGTACATTTTACTTAGAGAAAATATTAGATCAGGCTTTTTACAAAAAAATCATGGAAACTTTTGAAGTGACTCATTTATTATCATATTAATATTTTTGCTCAAGTGATCTGGTCAAGAATTACTTGAGTGCTATTGTACCTATTGTGTATGGATTTAATAATATTTTTATATTAATTTTACTCTCACCATTCTTGGTCTTTAGTTCTTCATTTGAGCTTCAATTGCTGATTTCATTATTTTAATTCAGGCCTCACTTTGGAATTCAATTTATCTCTAACAAATCAATGCTTCAAAACAATTATTATTATTAAGCTGTGTTATGATAAACAGTTTTAGCATGGGCACATGCTTTCCAGACTAAGACCAGCATATGTCAGCACCTTAAGCAACAAGACAAAAATCTACTCTTATTGGCTGCTCATGGCTTGGACAGGTATACTGTTGGCTGGGTAAAAAACTGTCTGGATGGCCAGGCCCAGAGAGTGGTGGTGAATGGAGTTAAATCCAGCCGGAAGATGGTCACTAGTGGTGTTCCCCAGAGCTCAGTATTGGGGCCAGTTCTGTTTAATATCTTTATTGATCTGGTTGAGAGGATTGAGTGCACCCTCAGTAAGTCTGCAGATGACACCAAGTTGGGCAGGAGTGTTGATCTGCTTGAGAATAGGAAGTTAAACTTTTAATTTATGTCTACAAACTAATTAAAGGGTGTTTGTGATTTATGTTAAAAAAATAGCATCTTTAATATGGGCAGTAGCATACCCTGAGAAATTCAGGAGTCCAAATTATTTTTAGATCATCAAACACAACATGCAGTGTTACAGAATGATACAGCAAAAATTGCAAAGAAGTGTAAAGTTTAACAGTGATGCTGAAAAAAACAGAAAATAATGAAACCCAAAAATATCAATGGAAAATGACTGGACATGTTTTAAGTTGATCACATCTAGCATATATATTTACATATGCTTTTTTTTTTTCTCTAATCTTTTAAACAGAGCCTAAGTTCTAGGGGGAAATTGCTGAGTTGCCTACAAATTGAACATACTGGATAACAAGGCTAGCAAAGCTTATAAAAATGAGCAATGATGCATAACAAGCATTTTTTTTCATTAAGCAATTCACAGAATATTAAGCAAAATATGAAAAAATAACTGTTGCAACAACTTAGAAATATTACTTCACTCTCTTATGTCCTAAAAATTTACCCAAGGTAGGCCCTATATGAGTAGAAGAAATTAATGTCTCCAGCTTTTTCCCTATGCATACATAAAGAAAAGCAGTAAATGGACTATAAGAAACTGCAGAAAGGTAGCCCAAGAGCTAGAATTAATCTGAAGTCCCACCAAATTTAATGGCATTTTTACATTGTTTCTAAAGGAAACTGAAAAAGAGGAGAAAGAAAAAGAAGGGAGTTAGAAATCTGAATATATTTTGGGGGGAAATATTCTGTTATCTTTTTTTAATTGAAAATGTCATAGGAAATAATGCAGAAACAGCAGGTGCTGGGGAAGATGAAAATGGAGAAAACAGAGGGCTTTTTTCACCATATCTATCATCTACAAATATGGTATCCAAAACTTTTGCTTAGCAAGTCTCTGTAGCTTTTCTCAGGCAACATATGTAGATTTCACAGATCTGTAAAGAGGGTGCAGAACTGAACACAAAAAGCTACTGGATTCCTTTACTGAAATCATTTGCAGTCAAACAAAGTAATGACACATGGGAAAGAGGGGGAAAAACAAACAATCAAAAAAACCCTTCCACTTCACTATTTATGAGGGTTTCCTAATGCTCCAACACTTGCTGAGAAACAGCGTAATGTTCATTCTCCTGCAGACAGTCTCTTCTTTCAGTGACCTTAAGGGGAAGGGCAAAGAAGGTTCACGTGCCTATGAACAGGGCATTCACTATACTCTCCATTCACAAGAATAAATGGAGGGGACAACAATTTTAAAAAGATAAATGAAAAACCTTTCCAAAACTGCTGCCGACGCAGAAGCGAGTTTTGGATGATGTACACTTCACCCACTCACACATCCCGCCCCAGCAGATACAAGAGCCGGGGACGGCAGCTTGACTGCATGCTTTTGCAATCCCGGGTATTTCCCCGGACCCGCGACCTCCACGCCGACTTTCCCAGGAAATCGTACCGCTGGCAACTAGCATTATCATCTAAATGGGTTCGAAATTATATATCTGGGAAGCCAAGCCCTAATTAAATCACACTGGACTTTTAAGCTTCCAGCTAGAGCATCAGTTCACGGAGCAGGGAACTTCCCCTCTGCCAGCTGTCCCCACGTTGCTCCAGCGGCTCCATCCCCGCCACCCACTCTCCCGGGGCTGGGGCCGAGTTGTACTTACATTTTGGTGACATTTAAGCCCTCGGCGCTCCGCTGCGGGACAGGGAAGGAGATAATGCCTGGTGCCAGCTCCGTGCTACCAGATCCGAAAGGAGCTGCAGCGGCAGGACACGGGGCAGCCCAGCACACCTCACCAGGAGCTCAGCACCAGGCAGCACAAGCCCCACAGCCGGGCCAAATTGGGGCCCGGCAGTCTTCACCCCAGGACGCAATGCCGCCCCCACTCACTCCAGCACTGCCTCGACATCCTCCACCTACCGCCACTGCCGAGAAGCACGACCGGAGGGTGTGCAGCCTTCGGAACTGCAGACGAGTACCCCGCATCCAGGGTTCACATGGACGCACCCCAGCCGCCCGGGAGGCTTTGCGGGGCGGCAGGATCAGGCGCTGCTGTGGGACAGAGACAGAAAAGGGTGATGAGAGGCGAGAGGGAACGCCGGCATGGGCCACCCTAGTACCTGCCCTGGCCCTGCTGGCGAGCAGCGATGGCGCCTGACTCGTGGCGGTTCCAGATGATGCTGCAAAATGCGCGGAGCTGCCGAGACAGGTAGCAGAGGCAACGCTTCTACCTGCGGGGGCTCAGCCGACCGCTGTCTGCAGTAGAGAAGAAATGGAAGAAACAACGCAAGTCACGGCGGAAGCGGAAGACGGGGAGCTGTGCTTGTCACTTTACACACACCGTATCCTCCTCCCTCTGGATGACAACAAGGAGACAAAGAGGAATAGAGACGAGGAGAGACACAGGGGCAGAAAGGGGGAGAATAGAGGGGGGAACAGACGGGGAAAGAGAAAGCGAAACACAGGGAAAGTCCTTCTGGGATAGAGGGACTACCTAAGGCAGCACAATCAACCCCCTGCATCAGAACCTCCTCTGTTAAGAGGAAAAGAAGGGTAGTTGTAATAGGAGACTCCCTTCTAAGGGGAATGGAGGGCCTGATATGCAGAGCAGACCCAACTCACAGGGAAGCCTGCTNCACACCTGAAATGTTTCTACACTATTGCACACAGCATGAGGAACAAATTCAACCAGCTCAAAGCTTTGGCCCAGTCCCAGAGATATGACATCATTGGCATAAGTGAAACCTGGTGGGATGAGTCCTGTGATTGGAGTGACATGGTGGATGGTTACAGGCTTCTCAGGGGAGATATGCAGGGCAGAAAAGGCAGGTGGAGTGGCATTATATGCAAACTGCATGATGTTTAACAAAGACAAGTGCTGGATNGGAAGCACAGGTAGTGTTTTACTCAATTCTTCCAGTAGCAAGGCATAATATTAAAAGGAGCCAGCAGATCCATCAGATCAACATGTGGCTCTGAGGCTCGTGTCATCAGAAAAATTTGATGTTTTTTGACCATGGGATGATCTACTCAACACCTGTTTTACTGACAGTTGATGGGATGCACCTTTCTCAGAGGGGAAAAGGGGTTCNGTCCTGGGGGGCATCAGGCGCAGCATCACCAGTCAGTCATGAGAGGTGATTGTCATGCTCTGCACTAGTGTGGCCTCACCTCAAGTCCTGGGGGCAGTTTTGGTTACAACAATATAAAACAGATATATAAAGCTATTAGAGTGCTAGATATGAGGAGAAGATTCTTCCCCCAGAGTATGGTTGGGCATTGGAACAGGCTCCCCAGGAAAGTGGTCACAGTACCAAGCCTGACAGACTTCAAGAAGCATTTGGACAATACTCTCAGGCACGTGGTGGGATTCTTGGAGATGGTCCTGTGCAGGGCCGGGAGTTGGACTCAATGATCCTTGTGGGTCCCTTCCAATGCAGGGCATTCTATGATTCTATGAAGGTGTTTTAAGATTTGGTTTTATTTCTCATTGTCCTACTCTTATTAATTGGCAATAAATTAAATTAATTTCCCCAAGTTGAATCTGTTTTCTCCATAATGGTAATTGGTGAGTGATCTCACTGTCCTTATTTCAACTTATGAGCTTTTCTATTGTATTTTCTGTATGTTCTGTTGATAGAGGAGGAATGATAGAATGGTTTGGTGGGCACCTATTGGCCAGTCAAGGTCAACATACCACATCAATATAAATATATTGATATGATTTTCTTTTTAAGCATCTTTTACAGCTGGATCAGGCTTTCTATAATCACTTATTGTTTTTCACTGTCTCAAACAGTTTAGAATTTCCCTTTTTTTCCCCTCCTCCCTTGTTTATTATTCCTTACTATTTTTGACAAACCATTGCTTCCTTCATGGAAGAAAAAAGAGAATACAGTAAGCTTTTTTTCATTGTTATATTCAAATGCTGAGCAACTTAGCTTCCTTGTCTTGTCTTCTTTATTTGACTTCTTCCTGTATTTTCATCTGACCTTCCTCCAGCTGGTTCCAGAGACCTGTTGCTGACCATCAGCAGAATTGTGTTTACGGCTGAAGTTTCATATACTTTAAACAAGCATATATACCTCTCCATGACATCCCACTGCCCTCATCCCCACTTCTTTTCATCCCTGCACCATTTCCTCTTTTGTACCTCAAGGAACTGATCCAGGCTAAAAGACAAACCACCAGCAGCAACAAACGTTTTTAACCTGGCAGCATTATGGTGATGTTTTATAGATTTTTAGCCCAGTACAAAGAAGATGGTGTGCAAGCATGAAAACAGGGCAAGAGAAATCTAATGGCTTCATTCAATGGCAATGCTGACTTATATGGATGTTAGGCGATTGCATGAAATGTGGGACTATTGCAGGAAATGATCAGGTCTTTCTTTTTTTTTCAGTCAGCCAAATTCCACCTAAATGTTAAGACAATGGAGAATCAGATCAGACAGGATGCCAGTGCACACTGACCAGTTGATCAGGGACTCCACCAAATCCTCTCCAGATTTGGGGCAGTAAGTGAATCCAAGGTGCAACACTTCTGATATATTTGAGCAAGGGTGAAAGGGGGGTGAATTCTTGGACTGGTGAGTATCATATTTCATTTCTTCCACAGAGGGGGGAAAAAAATTCAAAAGGTATAGGTCTATAGGCTTCAGTCCTCACATAAGCCACATGAGAACACTCAGCAGTTAATCGATCAGTAGGGTTGTAGCAGTGTGCAGTGCAGAGATAATATGCTTAGCAGTGGGCCTTAATCTATCAGTGGGATCAGAGTGGTGTAACAATTGGAGGTATGGACCTAAGGGTAAAGAAAATGGGTAACTAAAATATTATTAAATGTAGGATTGAGCCAGTCCACAATTCCTCCCTGTAGCCCTCTGGGTTGTATTTTGAAAAATTGGAATAAGCTTGGGGAGATCCAATGACGAAAGATAAAATTTTGAGATACTGTAATCAACGGTGGCCACCTTATAAAATGGAGGATAGGGAAAATGTGTTGATGCAGTTTAATATTATCTTACGGTTGATGTTGTTTTGTCACTGACCTGGTAAATGGGATGAAGCTTTTTATGTTTATGCTTTTATGAAATTGCAGAGATTCAAATAGTCAGATAAAGTGCAAATTTGCAGGAGATATGTTAATGCTATGTATCAAGGAGAAGGAGAAAAGGGATTGTATGTTGCGGGGAGGATGGGGAAGGAGAGGATGTGCAATTTTTGGTACCGACAGCTCCTCTGAATGGCCCCTAGAGTGTGCCACCTCTTTACTAAGGGAACAAAAGAGGGCAGAAAGGGGAAGTGAGGATTTTAACCCTATATCTGGTATATAAAGAGGGGACAGTGTCCAATTATACAGGCCCCTTAAGACAGGCTGTAGGAATAGAAAGGCAACCTGTCTATGTACATGTTCCTTTTACTACTTAGGATTTATTGAATTGGAAAGGATCTGTTGTTTCATACCAAAAGAATCCTGAATGAATATATCAGCTTTTGGAAAATGTTGTGCTGACTCAGAACCCTAACTGGGGGGATATGCAGGTGTCCTGGTTTCAGCTGGGATGGAGTTAATTTCTTCTCAGTAGCTGTTACAGTGTTGTGCTTTGGATTCAGAATGAGAATGGTGTTGATAACACACCAGTGTTTTAGGTTTATGCTAGGTTGTGTTTATTTTAAGTCAAGGAATTTTTTCTTGTCTCAGGCTCTGCCAGTGAGGTGTTTGCAAAAGAATGATGCTAGGTGGTGAATCCACAAAGCCAGCGCACCCTCAGTATGCCAGTGACCCGCTTTTATACACTAAAAACAGTGAAAGATTAACATTTCCCCTATACCCACAATCTAAAGCTATAGCCATTGGCTCTGTCTCCATTTCAAGATACAGTACAAAAGTATTTTACTGCCTGTGCTCTATGGGGAAGGGGCTTATGTGAGTATGGGGCTTCTACAGCCAACGGGCAGGTATTTTACTATGTCAATGATTAAAGGTTATCACAAAGTACACATAAAGTTTTTCTTTGGCTTTATTAGCAGCTTGTTACTGTATTACCTCCTTGTTTGGTTGGATTTATGGTGCCATCCTATTCTTGCTTTTTGAGTTGTGGCTCCTGGTTTCTACTAACTAGCTACAGAGATAAAGTGTATTTTGTATATAACACTGTTAGAAAACATGACATGAACAGGGAAAAATTCCTCATGGACAAAAGATTAAAAAGTGATACACTGGTACAAAAATCTGCTACACATACATTTATATGAAAAGCAGAATTGTAGTAAATTTTTACTTCTTATGTTGCATTAAAAGAGTTGTGATGTCAGGCTGACCTTAATCTTCAGTTTGCTGACATTATTTCTAGCACTCTGTTCCTTCTAGGATGATATTGAATAGAATTGGATTAGAAATAAGAAGCAGTATTTACTTATTAAAGTCCTTTTTGCCCTTTCCTCACAGGTAAACACATTTAAGTTTGCTTGATATCAGTTAACTCAAACCCACTGTACTGTAAATCACTCTAACTACAAAGAAAAACTTAAAGTTACTAAGATTTTATTCTAAACAGAAATGCTTGAGATTATTATAGCAAGTGAAGGGGAAAGTCAAATTGTAACTGCTTGGCAGTGATAATCTGTGACCAAGAAATTATCTGCCATGGAGGGCAAGAAGGCCCCACTGCAGAAGGGGTTGAACTGTCTGGAAGCAGGAATGCCAGAGACAGAAGTACTCCCTGTAAGGGAGTGAAGTTTCCCCTGGTGATGAGATAAACAGCCACAGCATTGTCTTGTAGCCATCCTGGAATGCAAGTGCTCAGAGGCCACCTTTGGGCAGCAGAGCTGGGCAGAGGGATGGTTCCAAGGCAGGGCTGAGACACCTCATACAACTGCTCATGGGATTGGTGCTGGTGCAGGGTATATAAGGAATCAGCTTGTGATGCATCCCACACAAAAGATATTAAGAAATGGGGTTATATTTCTTTCAAAATGTTATATTTAATGTTCTATCTGAAAGTGCTCCATACTCAACTTCTGTGAAGATTCTCCTTCTGATATGACCTAAAAAATTATATTTTTTTAAGTGCGAAATCACAGTAATGGTCCTAGACTGGAAACCCCTTATCCTTTAATATTCCTAACTGGTACTTTAAGATTATATTATTACAACTAACTGTTGCTTCCTTAGGATGTTACCTTCATTCAACAAGAAACAAGTTACTGGGTTATAAACACATGTATCACTGTGGCCAAATTGGTATCCTGAAGGATTAGGCTAATCCTCAAGTTGGTTGGGCCAGCCTAGTTTATTTGGAATCTTACCACATCTTTGGTCTAGCCACTGCCTTATTTTAAAATTCGAGAGTGAATACATTTAATGATAAGTCTTTAATAATATTCAGATATCTTGGGCTGCCCAGTCCTCTGAGTCAGAGGACCACAACTGCAGGAACAGTGACTTTCCATTTGTGCACACTGAAAATGTAAGGTACCAGCTGTATCAGTTGAATGTTCATAAGTCCACGGGGCCAGATAGGATTCATCCCAGAGTACTGAAAGAGCTAGTGGATGTTAGAACAGGACCCCTCCTGAGCAGCAGGACCCTGACCAAAGGTCTTTGGAGTCTGGGGAGGTCTCTGCTGACTAGAAGCTGATAGCATAGGGTTAAAAT
>VZTZ01027423.1:0-21423 GCA_013400955.1 Drymodes brunneopygia
TGTCTACTGTCATGTCTGGATGGTGAGACATTTTCCATGCAGCAGAAACTCAAGACATGCATTGAGTTTTTTGGGTAGGGCAGATATCCAAGGGCTGTTCATGCAGTTTACAATTTCTCTCCAGAGCAATCATCAAGCAATGAAAAATGTTGCTTGCATAGCAGAAGCAAGAGAACACTCAGTCGTGCTGTGGGCATTCCCCAGCCTGAAATTATGATAAAACCAATTACAGTAATAGACCTTGGCCCGACTGCTTTAACTTCTTTATTCTACTGAAGCTCAGAAGAGGGACAAATGTGCTTAAATGTGTTTTGAAACTATTACCATGAACACAAATACTCTGTTGAATAAGAAAAGTAACATTCTTCATTTTTTCGTGTACAAATGCAAAGCCTCTTCCTTCTTTAAAGTTTCCTGATCCATTCTGTGAACTGATTGCTTTTCAATACCCTAGGGTGAAGTCATACATTCCTTCTGAGCAGGAAATATTCCTGTGTCCTTGTAGCTGGCACATTCTCATAGTGCATCTCAGTGCAATGCAGCTTGGAAATGCATTTTCTAATAGGTATAATTGAAATTTCATTCTCTGTGCATAAAGCACTTGTTACTTGTCTCATACCACCACTAGCAGAGCACCAGCCCTTTACCTCCTCCCACCAGTTTGGATAGNTGTTACTGCCTGCCTCCAATTTGGATAGCTACCAAGCTGTAACCAACGTCCAGACAGCATGAAATATTATTTTTTTAATTGGTATGTGAAGCAAGTTCAATGAACAGCTTGTTCTGCTCCACAGTAAAAACTGTATGGAAGATGGGGGACAATAGGTTAGTGTAGGACGAAGTCCTAAATGACAACTGCTTCTTTTTGCTGTCTTTCTNTCTCATAGTGCATCTCAGTGCAATGCAGCTTGGAAATGCATTTTCTAATAGGTATAATTGAAATTTTAGGTATAATTGAATATTCATTCTCTGTGCATAAAGCACTTGTTACTTGTTTCATACCACCACTAGTAGAGCACCAGCCCTTTACCTCCTCCCGCCAGTTTGGATAGCTACCAACCTGTAGGCAACGTCCAGACAGCATGAAATATTATTTTTTTAATTGGTATGTGAAGCAAGTTCAATGAACAGCTTGTTCTGCTCCACAGTAAAAACTGTATGGAAGATGGGGGACAATAGGTTAGTGTAGGACGAAGTCCTAAATGACAACTGCTTCTTTTTGCTGTCTTTCTACAGCGAGAGACACAATAGGTTTCATGGTCAGGAATTACATGAATAGCAGTTTATATTCAGAAGGTTTTAAGTTACTGATAACAATTTTTTAAAATATTCAAGAGTCCTCTCAAAATGGGCTTGAAACTTTTTTGTCACTTCATACATTCTGAGAACTTGGGGCAGGCAAACAATTGCAAGCAACTGCAATTTCATAAAATAACACAAGAGTGCAACTTTTGTCTGACTGGCAAAACCAACTTCACTGATGAAGATTTTTCCCTTTTCAAACTTGTATCTTGATGGAAGTATCAGGCCATGATGCTGTGAAGGAATACCATGACAGCAAACTTGTGTTTTTAATTATCTGGGCGAAGAAATTAAATTCCTTTGGTTGACCTGCAATTAAACAAGTTAAACTTTCCTCTGACTTGTTCTTGAACAATTCCTTTGGTTTCAGTGGATGCATTCATGATCTTTAGGAGTACCTGAAATTAACCTCTGCTGGGTAGATGCAAGGTATTATTTTAAAACTGAAACAATCTGAAACTCTGTGAAGATAATATCTACATTTTAGTCCAAAGTTTTGACTGCACCTTGTGTAGACCTCCACAGTGTAATCTGGCTGCTGATAACACTGCAGATGCTGTGCCTTGAGCTTTCATTACAGGATACAGACCTCATGAACCAGGCAGGAGCAAATGATATTATTCTTATTATCCATATAAATAGTTGGTTCAAAGCTAGTCTACATGCAACAACAGAAGTTCTGATCATGTTTTTATACTACAAAGTAGACATAATCTTTAGAAGCAATGATCTAGAGGAGACAATCTTTATATTTACTCCTAGAAAATCAATTGCTATGACTTCTGTGCATGCAAGTAGTTTTAAATTTTTCTTCTGTCCTTCAAGCAGGGAACCTTTGTTCAACTCTTGTCCTATATTCTGATTTATTGTAATCTCTAGGTTTTTATGTTTCTGTGATTTCTCAGAATTTTCATGGACTTAATAAAGTATAGGCTTCCTGACTTACAGCCTTTGCTCTAGGATATTTAAAGAGATCTGGGAGGTCAATTATTTTTTTCTTATTGCAAGTAAGTAACAGAAGGAAAGCAGTATACTTTGAAGAGTACCTAGAGTTCAGAGGTTAGCAAGTGAAAAGAATATCAAGTCTATGTATTCAAGAAAAAGAGACAAGACATGTAATGACTCAGGTTGGGCAACATAGCTTATTTTGTCCTAATGCAACTAGGAAATTATATTAATACACATTCATCTAATATTCTCAAACACCAGCATCTATCTTGTGCCATATAGCAGTTTCTAAACATGAGTTCATCTCAGAACCCTTTAGAAAAATACCCTGGGCTGAAGTGATTACAGTAAATATACTTCCAACAAAAAGAAGCACCTTTCCATATGTTCTCAGGATAAGATGAGTGCATTCACTAAAAAGGATTCTTTTTTGGATGAGCACTGGAGAGGAATTCAGGAAAATTCAGATCTAATCCAACTTTGCCATTAGGCAGTGAAATGAATTTGGTCAAGTCACTTCATCTTTCTGCACCTCAGTTTCTGTGTGTATGAGGTAGGGGTCTAGTGCAACCCATGTGAGGCACTATTAACTAAGAAATTCTGTTCCATTTTCCTTAGAGAGGTAGAACATCCCTGCTCCATCTTCTCAGAATATTTGAAAGTTCCTCCTAATAGCTCCACATTTAGCAATTAAAGATAAGTGACTTTTTAGTAAAAAACATTTTATTCTGTTAAAAATGGCAGTCTTGCACACACAATATTTTAGTGCAATTTTGTCACTACTTTTGAATTTTAAAGCTTCAGGATATCACAATGGCTTATGGTTTTGTTGCTTTTTGAGCAAAGATAGAATAACTATGTTTTTGCTTTCCCTTTTTCTTCATGAGTTTTTCTCTAGTTTAATTTATGAATGTTTGGGCAGTCGTTGGTCAGTATGCACTCATGCTTTCTTTTCCCTTCCTATCTTACAGTCCTTTGGCTGGTATAAGATTTTTATAACCATGTGCATGTATGTGTTTGAATGCAAGTGTACAAACAGTTGTGCACAAGTCTGTATATGCCTGTTACATCAACTATGTACTAGTAATCATCAGTCATAAAGCCTTGAAAGGCCACAAATTCCAAGGGGAGGGAGTTCTGGAGTTTAAATTAGCATAATTTAGATGTAAGTGGTTCCTTGCCTGTGTTGGGATGAAGCCTTAAATCTCAAGTCTGCTGACTACAGGAGATCATTAGTCAAGGCTTCTTTGTCTTTTATTGACACGTAGGAATGCTTCACTTCCCCTGCATATGAAAACATTAGATAAATACAGTGAAGGACCCTTTAATTACCTGTACATTCAGAAAAAATAAAACTCTTCTGTATTTTCCAGGAGTTTAAATAGCAAATAAATAGTGAAGCTATTGTACATATCAATGTTCTGCCACTAGAGTGCACCAAAATGTTTGGTTAAAATGGACCGATTACATTAACTTCCCTCGCTTTAAAACAGTGTTCTTTTATGTTGTAAAAGTCTCTTCTAAAATGTCTGCATGATTTTGGCCCATTTTTAATATACATGTCCAATGAGAAAATATCTGCTTCTAAGTATATCATATCAGAAAGTATAATTTCGACTTTAGACTTGCAATAGTTAAACCCCATTTCTTTCACAGTTCTTTCCACAAAAGCCAAATGAACTTGCTAATTCTGCCAACAGACGTTTTGAGTGCTTGAGTTTGTGGCACTAGATTTTATTGAGCAAGTGTAAAGTGGAAAACACAAATTATTATTAGAGACAGAGTTCTGTCGGTTTTTTCTTGATAGAATTGCAATCAATGTGATTGTATCAGCGTTTGAGTTGAGAGGTGAAAATCTGATCCTGACTTGCTGCCCAAAAAGAGAGATGCTCATTAAAAGGACAAGAAGGTTGGGGCAGATTTCAGATATGGACTTCCCTACTTACCTGCTTCTTCCTGTTGCAGTGGTAATACTGCAACCCTACCTTGAATGCAAATGCTGATTCAGCTGTGCTTGAAAACAAGAGAACATGTGACAGAGTGAAATTTTGTTTCCACATTTAGGGATAGCAAATCTTACGTTGATGATGATAAGGCCAGAATTTTTATTCTCAGTATTGGGGGAAAGAAAGTCTTTAGCTGTGGGGAGCGTACTTACCATTCAAAAGGAGTTGTAGCTTTTCTGTACTATTCAGAAAGATTCTCCAGACCCTCCTCTGGTGCTCTATTCCCAGGTTTGCAAGGTTCACCTTGATGGCCTCAGCATTGCAATCTCCATTCTGTCACCTCATAGCACACAAGAACTAGAGTAAGCTGAGCCCCTGAGGGTGCCTGAAAGCCCTTTTTAGTAAGTAACCTAAATCAAAGCATCTCACAGAATGCCTTTGTCTAGTAGAAGATGTACAAGAGAGTAGATTGAAAATCCAATAAACAATGTGTGACAAGAATATGAAATGTGGTTGCTCTCCCAGTCCTGAATTGTGAAACTTTAGTGATACTGAGTCTCTGAAGAAACATACATATTAAATATTCTCGACTAAAATGGCCACTAGAGTGGCAAAAGAGAGATACGTAGGTATCTGCTATGATAGCCAATAATCTGTATGTGTAATTTGAAACACTAGGTTTTGATTATTGTGGAAATAAAGATATGCCAGGCTTATTAGTGTACCAAGAATAACGATTCCTGCAATTTCATTTCACCTTGGTACTTTTACATGTACATTCACAAAAAGGTAACCAATAATATTTCAGTGCATTAATATCACAGGTCCAAGCAACAGAGAACTCTGCTTCTGGATAACACATCATTATGTGTTTTAAACATAAAGATACCTTTCTTTCTTTCTTTCTTTCTAATTGCAAATATATCAACAAGAACACTGCTTATTCTTTTTCCTGAAAAAAGTCACAACTCCATAAACACTGAACAGTCCTGTGCTAAAAATGCTCATTTTAGCATTTCAGAAGTTCATTTTAGGACTTAATTTATCTGTAAAAGGCATACTGAGAGTTTGATAAAATCAAGTTACTTAAATGTCTAAAGGTCTGATATAATTGGTGGTGATTGCACAAATATCCAATAGAAGATCCTATTGGATTTTAGAAGAACCAAGCCTTGCTATTGAGAAAATAAATATCTTTCTTAAAGCCCGTAAAAAGTGGAACAAAAAATACAGTAATAATCACCAGCTTGTTGTACAAATCATGAGGATCTGCAAGACTTAGTATTAATTTCAATAGGTTTGATTCAACTAAGTCCTAGTCCAGAAAATAAAGAACAAATTATACCAAAACATCTGAGCATAAAAATACAGTCAAATACATCTGCTTTACCTAATTCCTTAACTATAACTGTTTGTGTAAGTATCTTCTTAGGTCTCATTCAATAGCAAGAGACTTGTGTGCTTAAATTTAAGCACTTGATGAAATACTGTGATGAATAGACACAACCTGAAGAATGTGGGCCAATTGCCTCATCCAGAACCATCTAGAGTTCAGAAAAAGCTTAAATTCTCTCAGGCCCTATATTAGAAGGAAAAAACAGCTTTGACTATTTTTCTGGTGATATCATGGAAGCAAAATCATAGAATCAGAGAATCATTTAAGTTGGAAAAGAACTTTAAGATCATCAAGTCCAACATTTAACTGAGAACTGCCAAGTCCACTGCTAAGCCATGTCCCTAAGGCCAATCTTTTAAATAGTTCCAGGGATTCCACCACTGCCCTGGAAACCTGTTTCCATGTTGGACAACCCTTTGGGTGAAAAAAATCTTCCTAATATCCAATCTAAGCCTCCTGTGGTGCAACTTGAGTCTATTTCTTCTTGTCCTGTTACTTCTTACCTGGGAGAAGAGGCCAACTTCCATTTTGCTGCAACCTCCTTTCAGGGATTTGTGAAGGAAGAAGATCTCCACCCCGAGCCTCCTTTTCTCCAGGCTGTGTCCCCCAGCTCCCTCAGCTGCTTCTCATCAGACTTGTGCTTCAGAACCTTCACCAGTTTGATTGCCCTTTTTTAGGCACTCAAAGTTTTCCAAGGGGACTAAATGAAATTTTTTTCAGAATTACATTTTAATATTACTGTTAAAAATGAAAGAAATATTTCTATGTTATCAGAACTTTTTTTTTCAAAATCTGTTTCTTCAAGGAGTTCTCTAGATACACTTTTTGATTTTTTTTTATACTATTGATTTACTGCATGTGTTTACATTGGAATAGCGATTTAAAGGATCATTTTCATTTATGTTTTAAAACATATTATCCAACTGCTTCTCCCCAAATCATATTTTTTCTTGGCTGTGTTTAACTCACATTGTATCTGTGGCAATAAATATCACATGAAAGAAGAAAAAAAAAGGTGAAGGCAACTCTATTGCAGTTATTAGATTACTCTGGAAATAAAGCGGTGGATCACTAAAATCTAATTTGGAAGTGATGAAGTGCATGTGATTGCCAAGTAATTATTTCTGCACAGTCCTTTTCCATGGGGAGAACAGAATTATTGGACACTACACAATGTTAATGATGCCATAGTTTGACAACCTCATGAACATGCAGAAACACTGGTCTTTTGAGGACATTTTGTGACAATTTGTATTCACCCAAAAGTCTGTATTAATATGTGCACCAAAATAATTCTGTGTTAGCAGCTTTTGTTGCTGTTTATTTTTGCAGAATAAAACTTGAATGTGACTTTATGATTGGAATTTAACTTTATATGCTGACTCACTTGTAAAAGATGAAGAGATGTTGGGGGAGACACAGAAAGAAAAATGATGCAGTTATGGAAGTATGGAACATTTAAATTTTGCTTGTAATATAATCTGAAGTTTTTGCTAGGAAATGGGAAATATAGAGATTGCAACCATGGCTCCATGGTTATTAAATGTGATTATATTGTAATACTGATAATATTTTCATTTTATTTCAGACTTGTATTTCAGATTCAATTTTTACTAATCTAAAAGAATGAATTTTCCTTCAGCAATGATCACAATATCTCATTGGTGACTATCAGAAGAAATGCCAAAGTAAAGAGAAAAGATTAAAACATAAATGCACTAACCCTGTATCAAGGGTCTTGATTCCGTAAAGCATGTAACAGTATCAGAAATTCAAATTTTATCTTAATTTAAAAAAATCATAACTTGTTTTACACAATTTTTGTTTGCAAGCTCTGTTCATACATAATGCAGAAGATCTGCTGAGTATTCAGAGATTCCAACAAAGTCCTTCTACTAGCTAGAAACGAGCTCATGGTTAGGGTGAAGAAGAATACCTTTTTAAAGTGAAGAACCAAACATTCTGAGAACATTGCATAATTGGTGCTACTTGAGAAGGAATTAAATGTTATTACATTCTTCTTACTTGGAGGCAATAGCACTGTAACTGTCCCCAGCATCCAGCTGCAATGATACCATAACACAAATAGTGAGGAAGTATCCTACCGGGATTTGCACATGTTCTACTCACTTGACTCACAGAATCACAGAAAAGTTAAGTTTGTAAGAGACCTCTGTAAGCCTTATGGTCCGCTCCCCCTTCTGAAGCAGGGTCATCTAGAGCAAACTGTCCAGGATTTTGTCCAGATGGCATTTCACTATCTTCAAGGTGGGAGACCTCCATGAGCACTCCAGCCAACCTGTTCTGGTGCTCAGTCTTTCCACCCCTACTGGTAGTTAAAATGGTGCTCATTTTAGGTGTCCATAGGGATCAATTGCCAAGTTACCCAGTATCTACTTCAAATGAATGCAAAATTGTGCCTAGAAATTGTAAAAACAAAAGAAGAAACAAAACCACTACTGCTACTACAACCAAGACCAACACTGTTGTCAAAGTCCACATTTTCTCATTCTACTGTGGGTGACAAGAATCAGCTGCTCACTCTAGCCCAACAGAAAGCACTCTGGGAAAGGTCCAGCTAACAGCAGGTACAAACCAGGTCCTGTAAGTGTATGGCTGGTGTGTGCCTGCCTCGTGCATGAGGCAGGGATTGGACAGCACATGATCAGAGAGCTGGTTGGGTACAGGGACGCATGGACAGTGACCCTGCAGTGGCAGGCAGCCAGTGGGTGGTTTTTTGGGGTTCAGTTTAGGACACAAAAGGGCTGGGTTCGTTACGATAGATCAATCTTCTTCGGGACAAGCAAGGAGGTCCGTGTCTTGTTCCCCATTGCTACGTTCTACTTTATGAATCTTAGATAAAAATACTGCCTGGTTAAAGTGAGTCCTACTTGTGCAAATACTACTCAGTGTTGTAAACTAGGTTTCCAAATGGAAAAGTTAAAGACATATATTCTTCTAATAGTTCTTTGTTCTAAGTCATTGTAAACTAATGGTTGCTCTGCTTATACTTCAGAAGAGTTGGAAATTATGTTGGTGTGGTGGTTATGAACTTTTTGGAGTAGTTTTGTATATTCCAATTGGATTTGAAGGCTCCTCTGTTTAAGACTTGACTCACTGATGAGATTAGAGAGAACTTTGTGGAACTGCTTCATGCCTGTCCCCTCTTCTTCATCAGTGATTTAAAATACTTAGCAGGCAGATTATAGATATTATAAGGGATTGTCTTGAAAAAAGCTCTGATGAATGAATAGAGATTCCCTGAACTTCATTCCTGATAGAAAATACTGACTCTAAAAGTAGCATCCTATGACTTGCACCCATTTCGCAGGGGAGTCGCCTCCACCCTTTTGGATGACAGTGAAACGTGATTCCTAAAGCATTTTCTGACAGGTTTGGCAAAAATAATCTGATTCAAAAGCCACTAAGTAAACTAGACATTAGTGGTAATAAGAGTAGGAATTCAGACTGAGATTTACTAGTCAAATATGATTTATATTTAGTTTTATGATCCTGCTTTGCTGAAGTCAGTGGGAGGTGATAGAATCAGGGCTTAAAATGTCAATTTTCTAAGCAATATTTGAAGTTGCAGCTGGCAAGATTTGCATGCAATTGTTTATGCATGCATTTGCAGAACTGAATTTCAACCAAGATCTGCATTTAGAAAGCGAGATGTGGAGCAGTGTTGAATCACTTATATTATATTTGGGCCATACAGTATGGTTTAAGTACTATGGGATACTATGGTTCATAACTCAGTAATGAGATAACCCACTGCATTGAAGCAGACTTTGTAATTACAGGTCATAGCTCTTACTGTGAAATGCCATGCTGCTCTCTGTTATGGGATTTGAGAAAAATCACAGTGAGCCAAATGACCAGCAAGGGTAGAAGATTTCCTGTAGAATATAATGATATATTGAAACAAGTGATAACAAAAACAGCTGAATTACTTTTGGATTCTGAAGGAATTCTGAAAAAATCACTGTTCCTCTTAGCTTAGTCTTGACCAACTAAGAAGCAGCATCTATATTCCATAATTTTCACATATCAAGAAATTCATATGGAAATGTTGTGTGTGGGGAATAAATTTCTTTCACTTTGTCTTCCCATGCCTTGCCTTTCTGCTGAACACCCCATGTGTCATGCTTCCAGTCCATGGCTGAGAGCAAAGTGCTCCAGGCAGTTGCTGGCCCCAAGAAAAATTTGGGATAATTAATACCCCTGCTACCAAACTTTTGGAAGTAAGTTGTATGCAGCTTTCATAGGTTGGAACCACATCTTGCATCACCCTGTATACTATACGTGAGAAAATGAGAACTTCTGAGTTGATTTGTTTCCAAATTGAGTGTATATACTCATATATAGGAGTAGAAGGAATTGATTCTCCAAAACTGGGTGGTGTGAACACTATTTAAATGACATGTCTCATCTGATTTCTTCTCTGGCTAGAAAAAAAGCTCGAACAGTCTTGTAAATTAAAACATTTTTACTTCAATGTGTAAGTGGCTGGGATCAGATCCCCATCATCCCTATCTACTGTCACTGAGAAATTAAGTTGGAAAGATAGCATGCTTTCCTGCTGGCATGACTACTTTGAAGATTAAGTCAGCGAATAAAAAATGTGCAAGAAACAGAGAAATGTAACCTGAGCATGTACCTAAGATTTGTTACCTGGCTGCTGGTGTGAGAAAATGAAACTTTAGCCCTGAAAATGAGAGTTTTACATGAAGTTCTGCAAGAAGACATTCCTATGAAATAGATTTTCTGCTTTCCACTTAGGAGAGACATTGAGATTAAAAATACTTTTCAGTTACTATTGTCTCATTTGTTTATAGAAGAAATATCAAACAAAGTAGCCTGCAAAGCCATTGTTCAAAATGTGGTACAGCAGCATATTCCAACTGTCCTTTTCAGCTGAGGGAATTAATTGGAAGTGTATTTTAATTTAAAAGACTTGTAAAAATAAATTATTTCTTCCTATCCCTCTATATCTGATTTTAATCCCAAAAGCAAGATTTTTAACTGGCTTCAGTATGCTTTTTATCAGGACTGGGATTAAGTCAAGTCTCTTATCATCTGAGGAACTTGTCAGAGATGCTACCTTCTCTCTTCCACCTGCTTGCCCTCTCTCCTGTAACCCTTTCAGGAAAGGATGGTTCTTTCCCTGCATCTTGTGAAGCCTGAATTATTTGCAGGTGTTACTGAAACTAGTAACAAGTAATGGCTATTTTTAGTTTCACATGACAAAGTCATATTCTCATGAATAAGTAAACTAACAAAAAGACAGGATTTTTAGGGCATTTGGTGGTAGCTTATTCTCTTTCCACTAAGTATATAGAAAGAAACAAAGGCTAGGACTACATATTTTGGGAAATCTCAGCCTTGGTATGATAGACCTAGTCCCACATAGTATTAAGGGTGCTTCCCTCAACATAAGCTCACAGAGTCCTACTTTGGGATAATGGCAGCCATGTTGTAACTGTAGTGTTTAATTCAGTCTACTTTGGAGCTGACTGAGATCCTTCCCCAGGCCAGGTACTTATATCTCCATTGATTAAATTGAGCCCAATAGGTTTTACATATAGAAAAGAGAGATTCAGGAGTCACTGAATATTTCTGAATCTTTTGTTGGCAAAGTTCTTACTTCATCTCAAAACAGTAAGAATAAGGACAACTTTAGTATCATAATTACTCCTATTCTGAAGAAATGCTGTTAACAGTGCTGGGGAGGAATCAACACCTTCCTTTGCTGTCTCTGGGGAGTCCAGCTGCTCCAGAACATGTAAATGATACAGATGATCAATAAAAATATTTTGAGAGTCCATTTTCCACCATCACCGTATCAAAGCTACAAAGGACCTCCAGTGCTTGCAAGGTGATTTAAATGAATTTCTTCTTTGTTTCTGGCCTGCCAGTTCATGTGATTCCTATAATAGAAATGTATTTTTAAACTGAAAACTTAGATTGAGTGTCCTAACGCTGCAAATTTATTTGTGTTTTATAGAATTGTCGCCCTGATTTTTTAGAGTGCTGTGTTTATAGTTGGTGGCAAAGGTTCTCATGGATTTTGTGTAAACAATCCATGTTTCTATAACCGGCCAAGGACTGTTTTGTACTTTGGATGTTGTTTTTCATTCTTCTTTCTGGGGTGGAGAATGTGATGGACTGTGTTTCTCACCTATGGAATTTGAGAGGTGGCAACCTCCTTGTCCAATCCATAACTGTCTGTAAAAAGGTATAAATATAAGAATAAAGAGAGGCTGGGGGTCTTTTTGCTCTCTGCCCAGCCTTGGTGGCTGACCTCCTGAGTTGCCTATTTGTCTCGTGTCCGACAGAGCGACATAGAATTACATTTCCAGGCCTGGTATACTTATGAATTGTATTTTATCAAGCCAGTTATGAGACTGTAATGGGTTAAATTAATCAGGCTGTATAAATGTGAGCTGAACATATGGTCAGGCCCTCTGGGAGTTTTAAAAAGCAAATGTCTGCTAAAACAAGTGAAGTCCAGCTTTTTGTGAGAATGTTGTCAGCATGAAAAGAGTCCTCCTATTTACCACAATGAGAAAAAGAGGAACATCTGCAATTATTTCACTTCTCTAGTTGCACACAATGAAATGGGAAGAAAATTGATGTTTAAGTAGGAACAAAAAGGCAGAAAGGTGGAAAATCCATCTGGGAAACTGTTGTGAAAAGTTGTGGGAGAGAAGAAGTATTTGATGGCTGGACTTGTAATAGGAGAGAGAACAACTCTAAAATGCAGGTCGTCAAATGGCTGCAGAAGTTTTGATTTTTAAGAGAATTACTTTTGATTTTACTCCTCATTACAACACCCCTGACTAATGCAATGAATTTGCAAAAACCCCCAATCTTTTAAAATTAAATGTCTGTCTTAAGATCCTAATCAGTTTTTGGACTGAAAGTTTTAGAACTGATCAAAGATATCAGTTTTTTGTGCTATTTGACAGATAATAAAATAAATGCCTGAACTGTGACATCTGTATGATCTCTGAGTAAAAGATGTTTTTATCTCCTCTATCTTTCATTTTAAAGAAGTACTTTCAAGCAAAAAAATTGCTAGAGTGGAAACTTCTTTTATTCAAAAGAATTTTTTAACCTAAAAATTTTAATTTTATTTTTCAAAACAACCTCCATTGTTCTGCAAATCTATTTGACAAAGAGCAAATTTTTTTTTTCTGGTGTCCTTGAATCACTATTCTCATCTGACTTATGAATTGAAAATTAGTTTGAGTTGATAGTGATTGAAGATGCAAGAAGTCATAGGTCTCCTAAACAATAGACAAGGAAGTCTATTTTTCCCTATTGGATTTTCATCTACAAGCCCGAATTATTACATTTTATCTCCAGGTTGTCAATTTGAATGGAGGCTGGAACAAAGAAATCAAGGACGCCATAGCCTGTTGAGAATGAAGCATCCTTTTAGGGTCCTTTCATACATGTTCCCTCTTCTCTTCAAGCAATGACTGAGACAGCAGGGCAGGAAAATGTGTTTATAGAACTGTTTTTATATTATACCTGATAAATAAAGGTTCATTGATCCTCATAATCAAATTAGTGTCTTTTTAGGGTGAATCAGTGCTAAATAATGTAAACAGAAGCATTTTGCTGCCTATAGCTAATGCTTAATGATATTATTTCTGTTGCCTACCACAAGAAGTTTACTGAAAGACGTATTGACTTTAACTCGGTGGCAAAGCTTATGTGTACCTCAGTATGTCTAGGATTTCTCTCACTTTTCTAGGCTATTGAAAAAATTATTTGATCTTTGAAATCTTTAATGTCCATGTTTAATCCTTTCATTGTGCCAAAAGGGTTTCTCTAAGGAACCGGTGAAGCAAATTTATATTTTCCCTTTAAAAGATTAAAAGCCTTTTCCCTGCAAGGTACTGTATGTGTATATATAATATTTCTTTTAAATTTTTTATGGAGTAAATAGTTTTCAAATTCTATGTATATCACTGAAACAAATTCTTATATTATCTTATGACAAATTCAGATATTTTATATCAAATACGTAAGACTCTTCATTACCTGGATTCAGCTTTGAGCTACATTAAAGCAGGAGGGACCCCAAAGGCAGAGGTGGCTTATTACTTGTGGTATAGCAGAATGTATGTTTTTATTGAAATTAGCAATGAGTTAGTGTTTTCAAATGACCATTGATCTGTTCTCCATGGAAGTTACTAAGGTGATATGGCAGGGAGCATGGAATATCTTGAAAAATCACTTGTTGATAATTGTCACAGAAGGGCAAACCTGTAAAGCAACTTCTGTTTAAAACCTATAAACAATTTCAAACCAACTTGTCATAGAGAAGGTACAGAGGGATCATACAACTCACTGACTTGCAAATATGACAATGATAAATTTACACTCACATTTACGCATATGCCTTGACAACACTAATTGAAAATCTTTAAGGACAAGAATAAAATTCTTCCTTTTGTAATAAATCTTCCTAAAATCAGGGCCTTGTTCTACATATCATCCTCCTAACTCTGCCAGTATTTAGCTTTTCAAGCATAAAAAAAGTGTAATGCTTATAACATAATTAACTAACTGTAAGAAAATATTAAAAGTAATAGGATAGTAGAGACAAAGGAGTAAAAATTATTTCCACCCCCGCCTTCCAAGAAGCGTTCAGTGTATTAAATGACATTCTGGTTGTCTTTTGAAAAAAGCTTTGTGAAACAAAACACAATGCCTTATAATTTCTGTCTGCAAGCCACTGCATGCAGTTAATACATATGTTAAAATGTGCACAATGCATCTCACTTTCCACTAATGCGATTTCAAAATCCATCCTGATTTGCTGCTGTTTACATAGGGAAATTAAAAAATTGATTGGTTACTTCCATCCCTGGATTTCTGCACCTTGCCTGGCTGCTTGCCGTGACTAGGCAACCCTTTGGAGCAAGAAGCAGACTTTGTAGCAGCAGGGGCTGTGAGGAAAGAGGCTCTGGGATCAATTAAAATGCCAGGCTTTTCCATGCTGGTTTCCAGAGCATCTGTGCATGATTCCACATGAATTTAGGGAATTAAAGATCAGACAAAGGTAAACATTTCCATGCTTGCCTAGTATTGCATTAAAATGAGGGTATGTAATATGATGAGACCATTCAGACTGAAACTGTGTTTACAGTCTCCATTTTATTTATTTACATCCAATTCCTTTGTTATTGCAGGTATGTCATAACTGTAGGCTGTTTGAGTCACTGTTTGAGTGCAGACTATATCTGGAAGTTGAAATCAAACCACTCTAGCTATTGTGAAATAGCATGAGAAAAAAAATACATTACCTTAGCAAAGAGATGAGTTTTTTAAATACATCATATCCCCTTGGAGACACAAAAAAACCTTTCTCTAAAAACCTCTCTAAGTAACAAAAATACAAAAGAAATTATTTTTCTATTCATCACACACTCAGATAATTCTGTTAATTCTGTACCTTGGCAGACAATTTCAATATTCAACATCCTGGCCGGCAACCACAGCTGCCTTAGAAAAGCCCTTCTTTGTTTTGAAGTAGTCAGCAATACCTTTGTAGCAAATGAAAGGTATCTTCACCTCTTCATCTCAACAATAATCTATTCCTGTAGGCATACAGGCTTTGTTTCTCTGCTGCATGCCCAGAGCAGAGCTCAGACCTCTCTGACATGCAGTACAAGAGATCAAGGTAAAGAAAGATGCATCACCTTTTGTTGCTGGGTACAGGTGGGGCATGGAAGCAGATGTCACAGGGAAGTGATGGGATGCTGCCACTCAGCTTGAAGAAAGCACTGTGTCAGTATGAATAAGCAATAGAGACTGAGAGAAGACAACACAGAAACAGATTTAGAATTAATAAATAATGAAATGCTGTGTAGAAATGATGGAGACAGCATTCCAGTTAAATCCAAAAGGGTTACATATGAAAAGTACAAAAAAAAAAAAGAACAGTTCAGGGACACAAAAAGGTTTGCCTTGAAATAATACCTAGTGAAGATTGTGTCTGTGGGTCTCCTATGTTACCAGATTCTGATCTCTATCTCAGAATTATATAATGCTTTAAATATTTTCAATATTCTCTTAAGGCATTCAAGTATCAGTCACTTTTCTAACCTTCTTCAAAATTTCAGCTGAAAGAATTTTACCATCATTCTATAACCAGAGACTATAAACCATAAAGGTTCCTAACAGAATTTAAACTACTGAAGTTTGGTGAGAGTGTAACAGTTTATGTTGCCCAGAAATATGTATGACATGGTGCAAGTTTTATTATTCTGTATAATGAACTGTATTGTCCATTCTGTGTGATGAATTGAAAGGAGAGAGGTGTATAAAGCCTGGGTACTGATTGCAGCAGATGAATTTTCTGCTGTTAAGAACCCAGAAAAGAAATGTTGTTGCGAGAGGAGGAAGAATGATTTTTTCCAGATTGTGGTAGCTATTTTTGTACTGCTGCTGCCTTCTCAAGACTACATAGATCACATATAGCACCAGGAAACTTCTGCTGCTTGAAAGAGGTGGTGTCTTTTTTCCTTAAGTACAGATTTATGGCCTTTTGGAATCTGCTATATTTCTTTACAGCAATGCTTTCTTTTTTGTTATATCAATTTATTTTTTTCCAGTAGTTCAGCTGTATGGAATTGCCAGCTATTGATATTTTTAGCCCTATCATCTGGATTTCCAGCTGCAACCTGCTTTACAACATTAGAAAATTTGTGTTCTGAAGCTGTAGGAAAGTGATACCTTTCGTTTTAGAGTCTTAAGTGGATAATAGCAGAAGATTTGTCAAAACCCATTACCTCAGCATTATGATAAGCTTACTATGTCCTTTTATCTTGCTTTTAGTTCTTAATCATAAAGTGTTAATTTAAAACCTGCCAAGAGCATAGAAACAAATTGCCTAATCTTTCAGAGGAATACATATGGTTACTTTTCATGATAAGGTGTAACAGTTATATTGATGATGGTTTTACAAGATGAGTGAAAATAGGCAAAATGTTAGCATTGTGTGATTGTATTACAAATGCAGACTTCAAAAATCTTGAACTGCCTCATCTGTCTGCCTTGCTTTGGGCTAAGTTAAATATATTTAAACTAGGAATCACCACAGAGAAAAAAAATCTTTGGAATGGTTAATAGATCACTAAATTCAACTACTTTTTTCTTTCAATATTGAACCAGCGGCCTTTGCAGGTGACTGTCCCAGAAACATTTGTTTTTCCCTTCCTTTTTGGAGAAGAAAAGCAGTTTATTCTGCCTCTATAGAGTGTTCAGAATCTCCTCAGGTTGGCATATTTTCTGACATGAAGGATAATATCATTTATTTCTTCCATCTTTCCATTAATCCAAAGATTTGTTGAGAAAATAGATTTTGGTCCACCCTCTTCTTCCAGGATAAAGTCTTGATTCATATTGAAAGGCAAAGCTGGAAAAAAGGTACTGAATATTCTGCAGCTTCTTTAAAGCCAGTTCACCATCTGCTGCTCTATTAGGTTTTGGTAATAAAAACAATTTCCTAAGCCTAGCAGATTCTTACACATATCCTTATGTATTTTCAAAACCAACATCATCATGTGTACTGAGTGAAGTATGCAGTGGCTGTAGTTTTACATAATGCTTTAGTTGATTATGATTAAAACTGAATTTTTCTTCCAAATGCTGTGTGAAAATTGGCTAGATCAGCATCATTATCCATGTTAATACCTGACACATTGAATTAGCACCTTGGACAATACAAAGTGAGCACCTCCCTTTTTCTGCAAAACAACTATTGTTTTAATGTTTTACATAATGAGCACTTTTGTTTTCAAAAAAGTATAAAGGTACATTTCAAACATCTTCTACCCAGCAATTTGATATCTAAATTAGACTTCTACATGTTAAGAAGACCAATTTTAATTCCAAATTGCAACGTATGTATTTAATTCCAGACCGAATTAATGCCATTCATGATGCTTTTATTGCTTTTATAATTGTTATAAATAAAAAATATTTTCGAATCACTTTTACAGGAACAGTCACAAGATTTGACATTCCTTTTGCACAAAAAGGGAAATAAATCAGGGAAATCTGTGAATGTTGGGCAGCACAATGGTGATTCTGAGCTTGTGGTGTCTGCTGTTTTGCCATGTGTGGTTTGAAGAGGACACAGTCCCTGCTCTGATCCTTCTGCTTCTCTGGCTTGCTCTCCCTTTGTGAGATGAGGGGATATTGCAGCAGACAGGATTTCTGACAGGACTGAAGCCAATGGGAGCACCAAAGGGCCTACATGAAATATATACTCTTGTTTTGTTGGTGATGGGCCGTCCAGTTCGGAAAAGGACATTTTAATATAAGCTTAGACCTCTTCTCAGGCATACAAATTATAAATGAAAATACTCTGTAACAAAAATTTGACCTTTTTTAAAGGGAGAGTGCATACTTGGAGACAGAAGAGGGGAAAGAATAAAATGTTACTCTAAAACACATCTTTGACCACTACAACTGGACCCTTCTGCTTTTGCACTCCTTCAGTGATGCCAAATGCCTCTGTACCTCACCACAGGAGCATTTCCCTGGCTGGAGATGACCCTCAGGTGGCACTGGGCTTTCCTCAGCCATACTAGAGAATCCAAGTTCTCCCAGCACATCTTTCAAACTGTTGGTCATACTAACTGCCTTAACAGTCTTGGGGAAAAAATCATACATTGCTGAATGTTCAGAGGAAGAAAGCACATGTTTGTGTCTCAAAGCACATTGCTCAGATTAACACATGCACTTCTCAATAAAAGCAGTGGCGTACCTGGCCAAAAACCTTATCAGCTCTTTGAAAATTTGCCTCTAATGTGAATAACCATGAAGTGTATTTAAGTGCAAACAAAAATGCTTCTACTGCACAAGCAATTGTAAAAAAAAATGTCTCCCAGTGCTGCCAATGCATTACCCTGGAAGATTACTACAGCACATGTGCTCACAAACACAGCACAGTCTAAATTTGGCTTACTACAGCAAACCACAGTAACTCTTTCCAAGAAATGTTTCAATGGTGTTGGCCTTACAGGTTATTCATACTCTTGGCAGATGACCCAAATAACAGAATGCCATGAGCACACCAGGTCTGTGCTTGTGAGCAGCCATGGTTCTGCTTTCCGTGCTGCCCCTGAGCACCTCCCAGCTCAGCATCTCTTCCTGCCGTGTGAGATTGCTCTGGGCAGTGCCTGTACAACCATTCCCCCCAGGTCTGTGCTTTCCAAGACATGTTGTTGCTACAATGCTTGTGTTCTCCACAATCCAAAGTCATGAATGCTGGTGCAATAAGGAAAAATTGTACATTCCCTCACATTGTTTTAAAGTTCACAAAACACCTGAGAGCACCGCATACATGACATTTCGAGTGAGCAACTTCTCTGTTGGAACTTGTCTAAAAGAAGAAAGAAAAACATGTTTTCCATTCTTTGTCAAAGAACTACAAGAGCTTTCAAAAGTATTATTTCTTTGTACTTCAGCAAAATACATTTTTGTTTGGTTTTTTTGTTTGTTATTAAATCAGAAAAGCTTGATACAATTTGGGAGAGAAATAGGAACAGCAGAACACTGCTGCATTTCTCAACTTTTGACAGCTGATTGTTTCAGGGTGATACAGGTCCTAAGCTGGAGTAATTAATAATATATCATCACAGCAGTTCAGCAGTGTTCCTCTGCATTCCTTGAAAAGTTCCTGAATGGATTTTCACTGTATATTTTGGTTTTATATTGTTCCTTTAATTTCTTCAACTGACCATCTTTAGCAGCAGGTTTTGCCCTTAGAAAGAACATTTAAGGCAATCATTGCAGCACTTGGACTGTTATTTTTGTTCTGAATGTTAGTTTCAAGTACATTTGTTTAAATTATTGTCATCTTAGCCTGTTACTTTTACAATGTATCTTTTCTGAATTGATTTCAGCTCTTGTGACCTGTCTCCTGCTAGTAGACACCAGATATAGATACTACCTACAAGAGTTGTTTAGTTTATTGTTTGTAAATTATTCTCATTGTGCACATTATTATATAGATAGAATAAATTTGATATACAGCACGTAAGGATCTGCTATTTGATGACCTGCTATTAGTGGTATAGGAGTGCCAATTTAAGAATTTTTTCCCCTCAGATGACCATCTTCTTCAAAAATGGAGAAATAACAGATAAAGCCAAATAATGAGCATCTATCCCATTTCTGGAGGAGTGAGGGAAGGAATATGTGAAAATTATGTTACTAAAAATATGTTTACCTCTCATGAATCATAAACTGGCTCTTGATTAGCCAGCCCATCAGTTCCAAACAACTAATGAACAGTCAATCATGATCTGCCATAATCTCACCTAGTGAGATTCAGAATGAGGATTTATGAGTCAGAATTTCACTGGCAGAATTTGTTAAATTTTTGAGTAGAATAGCAGTCATTTCACATGAGTCAAAATACATGTAGTTATGTCATGAATGATTTTCATTTTCTGTCTCTGGTTGATTGATGTGAAAATATATCTCTTTTTTAGAGTTCTTCAAACTGTNTAACAGATAAAGCCAAATAATGAGCATCTATCCCATTTCTGGAGGAGTGAGGGAAGGAATATGTGAAAATTATGTTACTAAAAATATGTTTACCTCTCATGAATCATAAACTGGCTCTTGATTAGCCAGCCCATCAGTTCCAAACAACTAATGAACAGTCAATCATGATCTGCCATAATCTCACCTAATGAGATTCAGAATGAGGATTTATGAGTCAGAATTTCACTGGCAGAATTTGTTAAATTTTTGAGTAGAATAGCAGTCATTTCACATGAGTCAAAATACATGTAGTTATGTCATGAATGATTTTCATTTTCTGTCTCTGGTTGATTGATGTGAAAATATATCTCTTTTTTAGAGTTCTTCAAACTGTTCCAAGGTATATTTAAAATTCAGATATCTTATCTAACTTAAGATAGAGAACTTAACAATTTTGTAATTTCTCTGGTGAAGGTCCACAATAAGCAAAACTGAAAGCACCAATTCTGCAACCACTGCCTGTGCTCTTGGTTGTATTGTTGGGTTTCAGAGTAGCAATGCACAGAGCATTCAGGGGACAGCTAGGATTTTACTTACAGGTATTTAATTTCAATCTCCATTTTTGTTTCTGNAGGATTTATGAGTCAGAATTTCACTGGCAGAATTTGTTAAATTTTTGAGTAGAATAACTGTCATTTCACATGAGTCAAAATACATGTAGTTATGTCATGAATGATTTTCATTTTCTGTCTCTGGTTGATTGATGTGAAAATATATCTCTTTTTTAGAGTTCTTCAAACTGTCCCAAGGTATATTTAAAATTCAGGTATCTTATCTAATTTAAGATAGAGAACTTAACATTTTGTAATTTCTCTGGTGAAGGTCCACAATAAGCAAAACTGAAAGCACCAATTCTGCAACCACTGCCTGTGCTCTTGGTTGTATTGTTGGGTTTCAGAGTGGCAATGCACAGAGCATTCAGGGGACAGCTAGGATTTTACTTACAGGTATTTAATTTCAATCTCCATTTTTGTTTCTGGGGCCCTAAAGGAATGAAACTACCCATATATTCAAAATTTTACACATGAACAAGCATTTACAGAATTGGGGCTTTTTCATAACTCTGCTGTATAAGGTTTGTAATAAGCTCAATCCATGTCATTTGTTTCAGGTCATTCCTGGTCTCATATCCCATTTCCTTTGCTCTTTTTTCACCTGTGTTTGTGTGTTTAATTCCTGTTGGATTATATTGGTCAAGAAATAATGAATTTTAATTCAAGGGGATTGAAAATACATTTTCCTCCCAACATA
>VZTZ01027424.1:0-23450 GCA_013400955.1 Drymodes brunneopygia
TTCCAAAATTCCTTCCTTCCAACTCGGTATACATAAAGTACAATGTAGCAAAATGAATTTAGAGGTAAATTGATCACTGTTCATTCAAAAGTGGAGGATATTGGTCTGAGCTTCATTTCACTTTTAAATGTCAAAAGTCATCTCACAGGACTTCAGGAAGATTTACCTGATGTGCCAAAAATTCGTCTTGCCTGTAATAATTTCTTCCCAGATTTTTTAACTAAACAGGTACATTATTTAATGTGAACTATATAGAAAGTCAATATCTGCTTGTTTGTGAAATTACATGGAAGTAGTAATGGCAGTGTAAAGTTATGGCCAAACAAGCACGCAAGAGACAGAAGCTATACCAGGATCAAATTTCCACCATTGCGGGTTGTCTCTGAAGTCTGCTCTGCAGAGTCTTGGTCACTGATGTCATGGCTATCAAAGATCTTGGTCACTGATGTCATGTCTATCAAAGATCTGAACGCTACTCTTACCTGGTATTATGGATCCCAGAGCTGTGGTGCTATGCTCTGGAAAGTGAGGATTACCCCTTACGGATGTCCTGTGTGATTCCTGGTAGTGCACCCTGCAAGCTGTTATGCTGATCTCTCTGCTTATCCATGCTGGTTTAGTGTAAATCAGCTATGACTGCAGGGACTGTGGGAGTTGAAGAAGCCTAGTTTTAAGTTCATAATTGGATTAGCTTTGATGTATGCTCTGTCTTTCCTATATGCTTTGAAATATAAGGAATAATGATGCTTTTCAAAACAGAGAAACAAACTGAGCACTATCTCCATGTTCAGTATGTGAGTTTCCTCTTTCGATCGCCGCTTATGTAAATGAAAGTGGTGAATGATAGCTGCTTGAGTTCCCCCAGATGGAAAGATTACAGCAGCTTATTTGGCCTTCTCCATGCAGCTTTCTCTATTTTAGGCAGCAGTAGATTGAGGAGATTGCAGCTGAGTTAATTTGCCTCATCTGTTAGTCAAAATAAACTGTTTTATTGATATTCCATTTCTTCTTGCTTGCACTTTTAAAAAAATTAGTCTGTTTTTTGCCTTTGAGGAGACCACAGCCTGAAGAGGGTTTCCTATTCTAAACTGCACTTCACAGTAGCTATTAATGTTACAGCAATGGCTGAAATGGCTTTGGTAGGAGAGCAGTGTGATTTCCTACTTGAGAGTGCATACTCTCCTTATAATAGCTTCTGGAATATTCATCACTGAAAAGTATGGTGATGTTTAAGAAGAAAGAGTGGGCATAATTTGTTGGATTTTCTTATCTTGCCTACAGGCAATGAAAAATGCACTTTTCTTACTCTTGAGTCTTAGAAGAATACTCTGAAAAAATTAAGAGTTTGTATTTTACAGTTAGGATGAACAGAACTACTGAAATGGGCAATGTCCACTTGTAAAGCTATGAATTATTTTCTATCCTTAACTGATATTTTTGTAGCAGTGCTAGTGTATCATCAGAGGATGTAATAATTTAAATATTTTTTTGCTTGCTTGCTTTTTCTCTTTTCCTGCTGATGCTTTTGTGCAACCAGTTCCTGTCTGGTTTTTGCTGATTACTGCAGTTCTTGGTGCAGTACCCTCTACTGAATTTCCCCCAGAAAAGAACATCAACCAGATACAAAAGAGAACATTCTTCTGGGATGGAGATTACTGCAGAAAGGAGGACGATTTTTCCTAATTTTGCTATAGGTGCACAATATTCAGCTCCAAGACCTTGTCTCTCTTGTCCATTAGCAAGTCTGCAGTCATGCACCTTTGTTCCAAATCTCTTTGCCGTCATTTGCAAAAGTCCCATTTCTTCAGCACAACTGTATACTGAAAAACTGAGCTTAGCTAATCATCATAAAGATTTTTCATTCTTTTGGGAAAAAGATGTAAAATATAAGGTAGGGAGAAATTTTCTTTCCTACAAAATATCTTACATGCCCTTGAAAACGTCTTTGAAGTTTACTAAGAGTTTCTGGTCCTCTGTAAATGTAAGGATTTGACATATAAATAAACCATTATATAACATTCTCAAAGAAATTCTCTTCACAGGCACATATTAGCTATCTCAGCTCCCTTTCCCTTGTGTATGGTAGTTGCTGCCATTCCAGTCATAAAAATGGAAAAAAACTGGAAAAGGAAAGTTTTGCAACTACTTTGTACAGCTGAAAACCTTTTTCTGAAGTTGTAATTAAAAAAAAAATGCATTTCTAAAGCTGATACATGCTGAGTTACTGTGATGTTACTGTGCACAATCCTAAATGCAGATGGCTGTATTCAATGGTACAAATCTTGGAAAAGAGATTTTTTTTCTTATTGCAGCTAAGGGGTTCAGGAGTGGAGGTGTTTAAGGGAAAAGACTTTTCTTCTTTAGAGCCACATTTCAGATTCAGGTTTTTAAAGTTCAAGTTTCTTTAGTATCTAAAGATATTTTGATGATCCACCAAAATGTGTAAGAAAGATTGATGCCACTAGTCCAGTTTCTGATATGAGAATGTGAGTTATTTATATATGTTTTATAAAATTTATAAAATGTTTATACCCTCACTGTTGGTAACTCAGCAAGCCTGGCAAACTTAAAGTTGTTTCCTTGGTCTGTTGGCAAACATGGATGTTGTTTTGCTAAGATTGCTTATGAGGTAATATGTATGTCATATGTGGAATTGTAATGAAAGTTCACAGGGCCTATGAACCGATGGAATTAGCATGTATGACAACAGAAAGTGAGGCAACCCTACTTCCAGGGCATTACAGAGTCTGCTGCCATATTTGACTTTTAACATGTTGGGTAAATACCATTATTCTTGCAGTAGCAAAAGCCAAAATGACCCTAGTCAGTCCCAAGGAAGACCCAAGGGCTTTGACTTGTCAGCAAATGCCAGCAGTGCAACATGTTAGTAGACGCTGGGTACAGTATGAGCTAATTCTGTATAACATGGCAATAAATGCAGAGTATTCACAGGGTGTAGGTTTTTTTCCTTCAAGGAATGCTTAAACTATCTGGAAACTACCAAGTATTGTAGTTCAAAAGCTGTCACGAAGCAGACTGTATGGTAGCAGACAAAGAAGGGAACACATTAGGGGTCAGATTACTAATCCTCAAGAGAAATATTTCTCTCTCTAGAATCTGAAAATCTCTGAGTTGTTTTCAGAGTTGGTTAAACTATCTCCAGTTGAAAACCTTCTTAGGATTGGCGTAGATGTCAGAGGTATACTGGTGGCCTGGACATAATACTAAATCACTGTATCACATAGCTATTGCAATATTAGCAATTGTAGACGCTGATAGGTATTATCAATTTGAGCAGTTTCTGGGTTAAACTTTGGGGAGTTTCATGTGACAAAGGAGTACCATAGGAAAAACAGGATGTAGTTAGCTTTCTCAGTCTTCATCTGGAAGATTAAATGCTTCATTACTTACACCTCTCCTGCCCTCTTTAAATGAGTGAATTTCTAGTCCAGTACACAGAGTATGTAGGAAATTCTTATCAAGACAAAATTACTGACATGTAAATTGCTAGTAGGTGTCCATTTTAAAATTAGTAAACAGCAGAGTCTTGGTTCCACTATCCATTTTGAGGACTAATTTAGTCCTTGGACACATTGAAATGTCAGTGTCAGTCAAACATAGTGCCAAAGACAAGAAGCAAACTGGATTTTGCACCAGCCTGTTGATGATGCTTTTGGCATCTGAAGCACACTGCCTCAGTGTTGGATGCTCCATGTACAAACTGTTCCAGTTTTATAGTGTGTGCAAACAGGACAGGAACTCCAGGTAATATATTTTCTCTTCTGACTCAAGAAAACTGTAGCACAATTCTTTACGTTCCAAAGAGGAGAGACATGGTGGCAGACCTTGGTACACTTACTTTCTGTGCTGTGGAGTCACTCCTATTCTAGGTCAGTTGTGCCTGTGCCTTTCCTAAGGGTGGGTAGCACTCCATACTGTCCCATCTAAGGTATGCTTTTGGGAATCTGTCAGTCAAGCTTAGTCATGTGAGTTTAGAAATTCTGTAACACAGCCAGTTGTATTTTGTCAATCCAGCCTTCTATGTTGTAATCTCATCTCTGTGTGGATCATAAAGTAGCACTAAGTGCTAACACAGAGATCAGATAAAAGGAGAGGTCATGAAGCCTGGTGGTAACTGGTGATGTCATCACATCTGCTGTTTATGTCCTGAATAGTAAACTTGGAAACCATTAGCAGGTGTGATGACATGTGGTGCTCAAGTAATGTCCTCTGAATAGGAATCAGAAATGTCTAACATTGTAAGACAGTGTCTAGACTTTGTCCAGACTCCAGCAATATCAGATATCCAGAGTCTAGTAGTAAGGAAGTCTCATAGTTGAATGATTTGGGTTAAACAATACTTAAAAGGCCAGCTGCTTCTTTATGGGTTTCCAGAAACCAGCTTTTAACAGTCTAATTTTACTCTGAATCCATATTTAAAATAATCATTATCACAAAAAAAATAGTCTCATGCATGTGGGTGCACCTCCTTATTCACCAGTTTTCACCACACGATAACAGTTGAATCCCTGCACTAAATGGAGTGGGAAGCGGCTGATGTGAATTAGAACCAGCCAGGTAGGAAGGGCTTCCAGATTGATGCCTTCCCAAGTTATCTTCACACCTGCATAGACTTCTGTTCTGGCATGAAGAGACTGGGAATAGGAATGAGCAACCTGTGGGGAAAAAAAGGTCCAGAAATGCTTTTTTTTTTATTGTTCTATCAATTCTATTCTATTCTATTGTTCTATCAGTTTAGGTCCTCATGTAGCAGCAGCCACGTTGTATCTACTGCTACATGAATTTCAGCAGGAATAGTGTTAGCCTGATTATATGTTTTGTGAATGCAGCCTAACTTTGCACTTTATACCTAATTATATGTGCCTTAATTTAGGTATGGAGTTTCAGAAAATATTTAAAACTGGTGTTATAGCTAAATGTTGGTTGATTTAGTATAGGTATTAAAACAAGGGCTTTCATTGATGGATCCTGGAACAGCTCTCAGCTTAGGTTCCAAATCTTATTAATCAATTTGAAAACATAAATTACTGTTACGGACCAAAAATCCTATTTCCGTGTGTTTCAAAAACACTTGAAAAGTAATTCAAGGGTCCCCCCTGAAACCATGTATATAGAGGAACTAATTTGCTAAATTATACTGGAAAGAAAGAAGTTACATTTAAAAATGGTTAGATGCAAATAAAGTTGTTTAAACAATTTAGATTCCTACTAGGTGCCATCAAATGCCTCAAAACTTCGAAAATTGCATCAGTGACTATAAAGAAGTGGATAATTTATAACCAGTACCGTGGCCTCAGTGAATGAGTGATGGAATACATTAGTTCTGGAGCAAGTAATGTGCCTGGTATCGAGTACCAAAGATACTACATGGAATATGGGAAATTAATGGGCTTTGTATGTCAGCTTGGAAATGTTGTTATGTGAATGTGTTGTTTCTTTCAGAATGGACAGAAACTATCTTCTCCCCATACAAAATAGGCAGATTCTATCTTACCCTTTGGCTATATTTGTTTCTAAACACCTGAGTTACAATGCAGACCCTCAAAGAAGGCCCTAATTTTGATAGCAAGATGATACCCTGTAATAATCTATGCCTTTCAGCACTGTTGCATCTAGTCACATCAAGAGATGAAGATTTACAATCCATTTAAATTTGTCTTGCAGTGTCTTTCAGGAAGAGGTCTTGCATAGGACTGTTGTTGAATGTATTCAAATAAAGATGTCTTGCAGCAAATTGAAGCACAAAAGAGTACTTGCTGAAAGAGTAGTGATACAGTGCTATCAAATACACTAGTACTATATCCTGAAACTAGTCTTACTTTGCAGTAGTGTTTCTGGAAAGATCTACTTGCTTAAGATGTTTCTTTCCCAGTGACTGTTTTCTCATTGCAGCTGAGAAAACACTAACACAAAGCAACCAAGGGATTCCTCAGAAACTTTACACATCAAATTCTAGACTGAAGTTCAGTATGTCTTATTATTATTTAATAATTGATGTTATGGTAATATCTAAAGTGTTAACTGTGATGAGCTTGTCAACTAACTCCTTGCTGTCTAAGTGCACAAGTAACAGGCAATTCCTCTGCTAGACATAGCAAAGAACAGGAAGAAGTCTAAGAGGAAGAGAAGTGAGATGATTTTCCAAAACTCAGAGGTCAATCAGATTAGCTTGGAAGTGTCCTGACTTCAGCTTCAGGTGACTGGGACAAGAATTTAGTAAGTAACGACTTCATCTTAAGCATCATAATGTCCCAAGGAATAGTTAAAAATATTTCCGTTTCCTCTGGGCTAAGCTATACTGTCATGTTTTCGTTTCAATTACTTTGAGATGAAACTTTTCCTCTGGTATGCATGACTCGGGGCAAGATGTTTATAAAAGAGTGAGGAGTTTCATGTTACAGTTAAATGGAGCATGTTTATGAGCCACTTAATCTTTTTTTCAATGTACTTGCTTCAGTGACTTTGCTATTTACTGCATAAGATGTAAATTAAAGGTTGAATTTGTTTATCCAGAGCAATGACATGATTGTACACAAGCAAGAATAGCAATTCAAATATATATTTTCCAAAAACAATCAAATTTTTTTCATTTCATTTTTTTCTCTCTTGGAAACTACAGATATGTTTTTGAATAAATTTCCATCTTGGTTTTAGAACAAAACATCCATAATTTGTACATTTTAATGGCTATCTATTATAATTCTGTATACGAGAGATAAAGATGAATGGCATTATGCCAGAGCATATTGTGATTTAATCAGGCGATGGTAAGAAACTTACACTAAGCAATTCAAAATCTGAACAATTCAAATGGCCCTTAAATGCTCATTATTTTATTTTCTGTTTGCCATTTCTAAAGAATTATTAGCAGGCTTTTTGGAGGCTGTATACTGGTTTGTCTGCAGTGGATTTGGGCTTCATTTTGTTTCACAATATAAAAGAAGTAGATATAAGATGGATGTACCAGAGCGAAAGCTTGAAGGAGTCACTGGTTAGTCAAACTAAAAAGAAGCGGCAAGCTGTTCTGTAACTCGTTGCTAACAGATTATATGTTCCAGGAGCAGCTTCACAAGTCTTGTGAGTTAGAAGAACTTTGCATGTATATTATAGACCTTTACCTCTGTCAGTATGCTTGGTAGCACATATTTGAAGCATACTTTGGCACAAAAATCAAAATGATCAAAGAATAGATTAAAAGTTTATGATGCAAGGAATATAAGTGACTTTGTTTTATAAAATATTATGAAAAAATGCCATTTTCTTCTCTTTGTCTGATTTAATTTGTGAAATTTTTTGTGCTTTCTTTTTGCTATTTGAATAATACATTTGAATATTGCGAATGATCTGTAGTGCACAATCGCCTACACAAAGACAAAGCATATTTATTTTGAAAGTTATTGAAAGAAATAGCCTGCCTGTTTTTTATTCTCTCTCTTTCCTCATTCAGTCCTTCTCTCCCAAAGGAAATGAGTCAGAGGACTCTCAATTTCTCATTCTGTCTGTCTCTTTTTCTTGTTAGTATTCTTTCACAGGCTTCATAAAAAAATTTCCTTAACTCATCTCTAAGCATCTCTATGACCAGGGGGAGGTCTCTCTTTTTTATATATTTCTGGATTTTTTATAACACAAGTCATAAATATAAAATCTGCATCTTGTCCTCAACTCCTGCTTGTGCAAGACCCTAAAAAGAGGATTCATCTTGGGGCAGCTTCCATTCCTTACGCTTTTCAAGAACAGAAATTGATGTGGAAATGAGAAAAATCAAAACAGTATCACTCTGGCTGTTCTGCTTCATTCTGGAATAAGCATTTCACTCAGTGACTTCAGTAGTGGGTTGGCTTAATTATGGGCATCAAGACTCCCTTATAAACTGTTCTTAAGTTCAGAAAACAATAGGAAATATACTGGCACTTTCTGCAAGGTATTTTGTACAAGATAAATTTGTGAAGCTCTGAAAATAGCTGAAAGGCTGGGGTTTTTTCATAGTTCTTGGAAAATAAAAAGCTCTTTTGTGCCTAAAACAAAGACCATTTTGTCACTAAGTATTTGAAATAAAGTATTTAATTTTAGCTTTCTGCATCTTATATTTTTTCTAAGGAGATCTTAAGTCTCTGATTACAGAGTATATCCTAATCTGATGGAGGTTTCTGGATGCAACCTGATGGTTATTACTGAACAGCAGTAAACAGAAAATGCTGAAAACATTTAAACTGTTATTATTCCTTTTATTAATTCTTTTTGCCTTCTATTTGGCTTCAAGTTCTCTGTGTAACCCTGACCAGCAAATGTAATATCCTAAGTGTGTTGCTTGTGACTTTCTGCAAACATATCAAACTTCTTGAGGTTTTTTTTGTTTGCTTCTTGAAAGATCATTTATCATTTGCTGGGGAAAAAAAATATACCACTCAACATTCTTAAAATTAAATTTGGATTTTTTGTGAATAAATACTCTTTGACAGTTCTAGTCCTCTGAAGCTTTGATGCAAATGTTAAAAGCCTCTAGGACAATATAAGTTACAGCCCTTTACAAATATAGTTTCCAGGGCAACTAAAGCGCCTGCTGTTTCATAAGCACTGTTCTCTCAAGCAGAAGCATTTTTCTGTCTGCTGAAAGACTATTTTACACTTTAATGTGTTAAGTTCAAAATCATATTCCTCCTGTGAAAACATACTACTATCATCTTCATTTAGATCTGGACTATTTGAAAGTAAGTAATGGAAATATATTGTACAACTGCACTTTTAAGTGAGGTTTGGGCTGTAGATATGACTGGTGTGATATAAGAGACCTGGAGAAATTCCTTGTGTGCTGCAGCAGTATCCTTCCTTTACCCCCCAGCTGGGGACTGACACACAGCTCCTTCTCAGTGCAATGTGCTTTGCCACTCCTGTCTGTTGGGAGATCACTCCTGAATCTCAGATCAGGCTTTTATTGCCATTCAGTTGTGGAAAGGGGGATTTCTTTGGTTAACAAAATGTATTTGGGCTTTGGCTATGAAAAAGTGTATACTTTGCTATTGAATTCAACGTGTATACTTTCTGTGTGAAAAAGGTGATTGTGTTAATGACCTTTTTTTCCCAATCTCCATGTGCACTCATATACCACTTGACCAACATCCTCTTTGAACAATTTAATTGTTTGTGATTACCAGCAGCATTTTCAACCTTTGGGCTCTGAATTCTTTGTTGTTATTCTGCCTTTTTGTGACATACTACTGCATGTGATAACAGCATTACAAGCCTGGCTTTTGCATGGCCTAATTAAATATTAATACAACACCAACAGACAATGTGTAAATTCTACCCTTCTTATATGGTGTAATCAATGTAGTGTATGAGTGACATATTAATTGACTTGACTGGACTTTAATGATAGACTAAAAGATGATAGATTAAAAGTCAAGACCTAAAAGAAGATGAAAGACAGTATTTGAGTGACTTTGGGCAATGTATTTCCAGTACTTTCAGTGTGATTAGTCTTGGTAAGATTTATACAACATGGTAAAAACTGTGATAACTTTATTATTATTATTATTATTATTATTGTGCAACTTAAGAGGTCTTTTATGCACAGTAATTTTGGGAACTGAAGCAGGTCTTTTCCTCAGCTATATTTGCATAACTCTTCCTGATTTCTACACCAAATGCATTCATGCATATCCAAATACTGTACAAAACAGTGACCTAGATTAGAAGGTTGTTTTAATTATGTATAGTCATTCGTCCATTTTAAAGAGTTACTTCATCTGTTTGTTAATTTTAAGTGAAATGGGAACTTCTGCTTATTTGTTAAGACAGCTGCCTCCAATGAAGTTAGTTCATACAGGTTTAGAGACTCCCTTACTTTCTCATAATTTTCTATCTGTCTGTCCATCAATGGACATCTTGTTTTCTTTAGTTTTTTGGTTTTGTTTTTGGTTTTTTTGTTTTGTTTTGGTTTTTTTTAGTCTTCCTTCCTTCTCACTTTGTCTTACTTTGATTCCCCCTTTCCATATTTATCTCCTCTCCTCCCCCTACCCTTGCCTGGTGATAGGAGAAAGAAAAGAACCGTTAGCTATTGACTTCATTTATTTTCTTCCCTCAGTACAAATGTTGATTTCACTCTGTTCATGCAGGCTGCTCAGATGATGATTAACACAAGAGTAGCACACTGGAAAATCTATAGAAAATTATACAGGGCTACAGTCTGTGATCTGTAGGAATGATTTCTGTGTCATGGATTTTGACTAGAAAAGCCTAAGGAAAAGTAAAGTACAGATTTCAGTAATTGCTCTTCTGGCTGCTAGTAGTGTTTCACAGATTAAAGCCTTTTAATTTCTGAGGCTTGAAACAAATTCTTTAGTTCTTTTCTCACAGAGTGGCAGTGCCCTGCTCAGGTTTTATCACCAAACTAGTCAGTAAATGTAAAAACATTTAAGCATAAATTTGTAAAAGTATCTTCTACTCACTCTTACGAAGGCTAAATATCCCTTTAGAAATAATTTAAGACATGACAGTGGCTATATCATATATTGAATACTACATTATCAGTATATTCAATGAAACTTAGACTGCAAGGCACAGTTTAAGGCCCCTATGTGATCTTGAGACGATTGGGCACCCACTGGCATGTGTGGTTTTGCACCCAAGTCAGCACATGGCTGACTGCTTTCAGCTGGTTCATACAACTTCTCCATAATCAGATCTTTACTAGCAGACACTTAGAAAACCTTGGATAATGACGGGAACCGGTTCACATGGAAATAGATGTTAAGAATAGGCAGGAAATCACTTTTTAATCAGAAAAGCTTAGTTTGGTATATGTCAACTCAGGAATCACTTGCTGTTCCTCAGACTCCACATCAGGAGGGACACATAAAAGCTGTGAAGTACAAATGGATGAAGATAGAAACGGTCCAGTGTCCCTATTACAGAGGGTATATAATGGGAAAAGCAAATCAAAGGTGGTTAAACTCTGACAAATGGCTTTGATTGCCTTTCCACTGCAGAAGGAACTCTCCCTGTTCCATGCCAATAAAAAGTTGGGCTTCCTACCTCCACCTGAGTTGGATACCCTTGGATCACTTGTGCTGCAGAAACTGTATTACAATAATGCTCCAGCTGCGCCAGAAGCACCTTTCAGGACTGCAAACTGAAGATGCCTTACCTGTTGAATTCAATTAGGCGAAAATATTCAAAAGGTATCTCATCATGCAACTCCCCATGACTATGGTAGAATTGAGCCTTTAACTCTAGGCATCAGTTCATGAAATTGGATAGAAAGGTTCAGAAAGAACTTTATGAGCCTGAGGTCTTGTTTTGTATAGGAAATTCGTGGTAGCTTCATGGAAGTGAGTTCCTGTTGCATTGCCGTTTGGGCCACACTGCAGTCCCCACAGGTGTCTCTGTGAGCACCACAGGCTGGTGGTTCCTTTAATGTGAACATGAAAACTGGCTGTGCACTGTGGAACCAGTGAGTTTGTGATTGGCCTTTGTTAATTATTAGACTATAGTAAGATGTTGTGTTTCAAAGGTCAAGACAGGAAATACTGGTACCAATCAATCAGATAAGTATACTAAAATGATATCAGCATACATAGCAGTTTTTGGCAAAATGCCAGCACACCCACCAAAATCACCTGATTTTGTTGTGAGATAAGGATTAATAGTAGGCAAGGCAGCTTTATACTTTAAAGAATATAAAAAGAATTTATTAACAGACTGAAAACAAGCAATAACAATGATAATCAGGAATCAGAGCAAAAACACTTTAGAGCACTCTTTCCCCCCAGACCTTCTCAGTTCTTTCCCACTACCAAGCAAAAGGCAACACTTTGACTTGTAGTTAAAGAAACCACCTCTGGAACAGGTCCCCTACCAACCATGTAAGGGAGAGAAGCCTTCTCTTGCTCTATCATGTTGATTCTCCATAGGAAATGCAGTTCCTATGATACTGGCTTCCCAGTAAGCAATCGCCTGGAGAAAGATTTGCTTGTCTGGGAAAAACCCTTCCCATTGCAGCAGCTTCCCAGGGCTACTAAAATGGACCTATGATGGTCATTGAGGTACTTCTTAAAAGATGAACATTTCTATTAGAGTGACAACGAAATCCCCTTTCTTCATTTATCTGCAGCACTTTTCTTCATCATCGGCAACACAAGTTTTCTGCTATTATTCCCGGGGCAAGGAATATTAATACAAGAGTCTTAGCTCACTGCTTATATCTAGAATATTACATCTTTCCTTTCTCCCAGTTTAGACCAATGTTGATGTATTANGTTTAGACCAATGTTGATGTATTACAGGGTATGTTATAGCCAAGTTTATCAACATGTCTTTACAAGAGAAATTTCACCATTGCGGCACTTCTCATCTCTTCCTCTAAATATAGGCTTGGCTACATTCATTAGCTTAAAAGTATTTTTGTTGTACCTTTCGTAGGTGTCCTTGTTCTTTTCCTTTCTATGTGGGGGAGAAAATGGATGTTTTCGAGTCCCATCCTGATATTGAAAGAAAGCAGTTAATTTGTCTCTCGGCTGGGCGATGGTCACATGACCTCAGCCCGCGTGGTCTAAGTGTAGATATTCAGCGGTCGAGCTAAAAAGAAAAGAGTTCATTTGTATCGCTTTCCGTCCACGCCGTGGCTTAGCTGCCAGGACTGGCGTGGCTGTGTTTGGGCTGCAAGGAATTGTCCGAGCCCTTTTCATGCCGAGTCATGGGGCTCACCGGCGAAGGGTGCATCCAGGCTCCATGAGGCTGGCCCGGCCCCTTCCCTGCCGTATGGCAGGGGAGCTGTCCTGAGTCAGGTGGAGTGGAGCCAGCGAGGCTCCTCGGCCAGGGGCGGCACAGAAATAAAGTCTCTCTCTCAGTTCAGAGTGGAGCCGAGCAAAACTGTTTCAGTTCCCTCCCGCAGGACCTGCTACGAGAAACTGAAAGGCCAGGCTCCCTCGCTGGAGCAGCAGAAAATAAAAGCCTCTTCTAGCTGGGAGTGGAGCCGAGCGAGGCTGTTACTGTTACCTCTTGCATAGTGTTGCCACGAGAAACCGGAAAATGGGCCCGGACTCCTCTTCTTTCCCCCCCCTCCTCCCTCTGCACCAGGATGGTGCAGGGAGGGAGGAGAGGCATGTCCTGTGAGTCCACCAGAAGTCGAAAAGAGAGAGCTTCTCCAGGTGTTCACTTCGTTTTTATGAGCTTTTTGGAGGCGGAAGCTGTAATACTTCCTTTAGGATACCTCATTTCTGGCTCCATCTCCTTTTCTGTGCCGGGAAGAGTTTTGATTTAAACTATTCCATAACAGCATAATTGTGCAACTTCTTGCTCAGGTAGTGGCAGTAAAAACATAGTGATAGGTGCTTCACTGATTAAGAGACCCTATTGAAATCAGAGAGAAAGATATATTTTATACATTCCATAATGAAGGATTTACCTTTATTCCCTGATCCTGAGTACACTTACCACCATAGCTCCACCGACTTTAGCTCCATGTTTGATTATGACTATTTATCAAATATCCCCAGAATACATTGAATTAATACACTGAAAATATTTTAAAAGAATTTTTTTTTCTGGATATATTCTCAGTAGCAAGAATAATGTATTTCTCTATGATGAGATCATATAGAGAGGAAAGAAAGATTTTACCAAACAGAATCACACAGATAAGTGCTATCTTTTCTACTAGGAGGGATTGTGACTGGACTGTCATGTGGTTGCAACTGCACAGCTTATTCTTTTGTTCTTAATCACACTGATGAGCACAAGCAGTACAGCATCAGGGCCAGGGATTTCCAGGGCATTAGCAATGGACTGAAAACAGAGCATATGAGAAGTACATCCTAAGTTTTCATGCTAAGAGGTCAGACATTCTGATGGGAACTAAAGGTCTGGATGAATTAAGTTGGTATGAAGACGTTTTTCCTTTAGAAAAAGAGAAAAATTTATTCTAAATTTTTATTTGGCTCCACTTGGAAGCAGCATTAGAGCCTGTATGCTCATGAAAGGAGAAAGCTTCTCAAACTACAATAGAGGGAAGACAACATAGACTGTAGAATATTTTAAAATAAATAGAGGCTGTTCCTTAGTTGTGTTCCACTCAACTGTATATAGCACCATCCCTCATTTAGTAACTCCCTATGGAAATAAATGCCAGGAAGACAAATAAAAGGGGAAGAGAAGGTCAGACAGAGCTTAATCAGACAGAAAAATCAACTCCCACAGAAACCTTCTACTCTCCTTTTTTCAATACCCCTTCAGCACTTTTGCCCAGAAAACGAAATGTAATGAATTTTAAAAATTCCCCACCAAAGATATGCATCAGGATTTTGTTGAACTGGATGGTGTGTTGGTGAAAACCAGAAAGATAGTCCTTGACTGTTCCTAGATATCTCTGCCTCCTCACAAATAAATGTCTTATTTCTGTGCTTGGTGGTAAACAGTAATTATTAAGGCACTGAAGTAGGATAACAAATTATCATGGTAATTGTATCATTAATGCATCTATGTTTCCTTAAGGTACATGTACATACATTTAGAATGGAACTGATTTCACAGAAGTAAGGAACTGTTCCATCTGTTTAAAAGCTTCCTGTGTCTTCTGGAAATAATTATTTCTTAGTTTTACTATCAGTCCCTGTGACACCATGTCCCACACCTTCCTCTGAAGGTATGCTTTTGATAGTGACTGCTTCAGCAGAGCTCTGCTAGTTCTGCTGAAGGATTTGATGCATGTGTATCTCTCTGGCACTGATCTGTGCCAGGAAAAGAGCTTCTCTTTGTGGCTCAAGGAATGGTCACAGCTGCCTAAGTACAAAGATTTGTGCATCAGAAAGTGAGGCCAAATAGAGTGTAGAAGGATTGTTGCAGAAAGAAGGAAAACTGATCTCAAACCAAGTGGTGTTAGGGAAGCATCCAATAAACCAGCTGATTTAGAGGATGACTGCACTACTCTCTTGTTTTTCTGTTTGGAACGAAGTGAACCTCAACTCAGGTATTTAAACTGTATGCAACAACTGAGGGAGATCTTTACTCATGTCTTAGAGTACAAGGAAGATGTGCTTTCTGTGTGTGTCAGTATTCTTTGGATACGTGGCTGGACAGCTAGAATTTCATGTCACAGTTTCCTTCATGGAGATTGTGGTCAGGAATATGGTACCTTTAACTATCAAATAAATTCTTATTTTATGGCCCGTTATCCACTCACAATTTTGTGCTTGCTTCACTGTGCCCAGTATTGGGTGAATGTTCAGTGTTGTTTTCAATAGAGCTTTTTCCTGGGTATTTTACTGATATCTGTATTCTTGGTAGCAGGTTTTGGAAATTGCTTCCTACTCCCTTTCTTTTTTTATCTCTTTTTTCCTTTTCTCTTTACATCATAGTGAGATGGTCTGTCAATGAAACTAATTTAGGTCCTTACAGTTATGTCAGGCTGTGGCAAACCTTGCACTTTGATTTACCACAGCAGCAAAAATTAGATGCAGTTATGGTTCTGCATATTTAATAGTAAGAAATTATAGGTTTAGTGGTAATCTTGCCCATAATCATCACCAAGTGACCATGTGCTGTGTGTGTATGCATGTATGACTATGCGCTGACCATACAATTCAGTAATTGAAAAGAACTGTCATTCCCCTTGCAGACTGGCCACACTTACGATGGTAGTGGCAGGGTAAGAAGGGCAGAACATGACTATCCTAGGCTGCATCAAAAGTAGTGTGGCCAGTATGTCAGAAGAGGTGATTCTGCCTCTGCTCTCCTCTGGTGAAACCTAACCTACAAAACAGCATCCAGCTCTGGAATCGCTGGCACAGGAAGGACATCGACCTTGGAGTGAGTTCATAGGAGGCCACCAAGAGGATTAGAAGGATAGAGCATGTCTCCTACATGCAAAGGCTAGGAAAGTTGGGATTGGAGAAGAGAAGGCTTCTGAGTAAACTTAATTTCAGCCTTCCGGTTCCTGAACAGAGCCTACAAGATGGATGGAGAGAAACTTTTGCAAAGGGCATGTAGTGATAGGACAAGGGGCAATGGCTTTAAACTGAAGAAAGGCAAGTTTAGATTAGATGTTAGGAAGAAATTCTTTACTGTGGGGGTGGTAAGACTGGAACAAGATTGCTTAGAGAAGCTGTAGATGCCGCTCATGATTTAGGAATGGTGCTCTACAATTTAGTACTCCCACTAAAAAGACCACAAGCTGTGCCGCTTTCCCCTCCCTCCAATATGAGGCACACAAAGCAAGGATTACAAATTGAGATAAGAATAACTTACTGGAAACAGCAATGAGGTAAGAAAACGAACAGCAACAATATTAGTAACAAAATTCATAAGACAAAGAAATTCTTTCATACAAAATAAAACATTACTGGACTGTTCCACCTGCCATGTTTTCTCCCACCAGAAGGAATGCCCTTCTCTGAAGCCAAAGAAGAGTCCCTTTCCCCTTCTCCTGGCAATGACATGAGGCGATATCAACATCTCGGTCCTGGCCATGCCCCACTCCCAGCTACTGCAAAAAATTAACTCTGTCCTGAACAAACTGGGACAATTACCAGAAGTGTTCAAAGCCAGTTTTGATGGGGTTCTATGCAACCTGATATAGTGAAAGGTCTTCCTGGCCACTGTAGGGGCTGCAAGTAGATGTTGCTTAACATCCCTTACAACCTAAGCCATTCTGTGATTCTGTGGTCAGACCCGTGGTGCCACCTTGCTCACCACAGTCGTTACAGCCCCTGAGATGGGAGGTCAGTGGTGGAGTAAATACTGTCTGTGCCCTGTAGTGGTTCAGCTTCAAGGACTACCAAACTGGCTCATATTTTCAACATTTTGTGAACTTAAGTTTTTGCACTGTGAATTGTATTCTTTTCTAATTCAGAAGTCCTTAGAAGGACCAATACCACGTGCAACAACTTCAGACTGGATAGTATGCTGCAGACAATTCTGCAATGCTACTCTCTTCACCTCAGACATCCTCTGGTTTCTGATGTTAGAAACAAGGGTAGAATTTGAGTCATGGTTCATTAGAATGAATGGATGGTTGCTGTATAAAAATTAGACTTTCTTTAATGATGAGTACATCATAAGTCCCTTGGCAATGGGTATATTTTTGAGTAAGTTTTTAAAAGAGAATTGTGTAAAAGTTGTAGATTTACATTTCTTGTACTTCTAGTTTGGCAAACACTGCCCTTATTTTGCCTACTTTTAAATTAATACTACATAAAGCAGATTATTGACAAAAATGTTAAATACCTGTTGTAAACATCTCAATCCTTTCTGATTAATATCATCTGCATTTGGCAGCATAGCATGTGTATTTCCTGGAAGGTGAGAGTCATGTGGAGGATAGAGAATCATGATGTACACTCACGTTAACATATTTCACGTGTTCCTATTGCTGCATGGATTGGCTAAGCATTTAAATAGAAAACCAAATAAAGCATGTCAAGGTGTATTGTATATGAATGCATTAGCATCTCTTGCTCACTTGCAAATCTGCAAAACATTGGGCAATATGGCAGAGCAGCAGTAAAATTCTGGTTGAATTGTAATTAAAAGTAATTAGAAAAAATTTAGGGCTATTGCACTGATGTTTTGTATTTTATATGTTTTGATTTTATGATATTATTTTGAATTTCATGCTAAATTTGAATTTAATATGTATATAAAACATACATATATATATAACATACACAGGACACAGAGTCACACAGATACATATCACTTTGTAGTGGCTGACTTTGGAAGTAAATTTAAATTTAAACTGCTATAAGTAGGTTAAGATACTTCAGTTATCTAATCAGTGAAATACAGTGACTGACCTACATTTGTGAGGAAATAATTTGTCTGAAAATGCTGTTCTGACTTTAAAAGGATCATTAGTGGAACATTTCTGGCAGTCTAATTTCCATTTTAGATAACTCAGAATTATTAATTAACATATTATACCCAGGCAAACTTCTAATTTCTGCAGAGAAGTGTCTAGGCCTTCACAGCTTGAAAAGCAATAGCCAAAACCAACTATGTAACAAGAGATAATTGTACGGGATGAAAGGGATTTGCTCTCCTATGGATTTCCTACTGTGTTATTTCAAATCTCTTGACAGGGTTACAGGGCTGGCTTAATTTCTTTCTCCCTGGTATCTTTTTGGTGTTGGTCTTGGTGCTTTCCCATGTAGTGTCTCACAGTGGCATTTCAGGATTCTATCATATATTTGTGTATATGAAAACATCAGGTTGGCTGTACAAAACACTGTGAAACCACACTTGTTTTTTCAGAGGTAGTACCTCTCTGTGCAGTGACACAGGATGTGTGATGCAGTGACAGGCTGGATGTGTTCAGCTACCAACGTGCATCAGCCACTACTTGCATCACCAGATGGGCCAACAACCTGTGCAATAGCTTTAATGCCACAGTTAATGAACCTGATATTAGTATTCTTAATAGTTCCAAGCCATGCTCTGTTTCACAGCATGTCTGAATTCCTCACCAGGTTTGCCAGAGTGCCACTAAACTGCAAAAATTTTAAGAGCAAACTGCTGTTTGACAAAGAAAGCTGGAGATGTGGAAAAAAGGGAGGATTTTTTAAAATAAAAGTTTTGCAGGAGTTGAATTAAATATTGCTGAATTGGAACTGTGTGACATATCTTTGTAAGAGACATTTGATTTCTGTACTCTTCTCCTGGGGTGCTTATTTAAATAGAGAAATGTCATCAAAATACTGCATGATACTCATAACCTTCAGCAATTGCTAAAAACATTGATTTTGAGTTTTGATCTTTTGTGAAGAATTACTCCGTCTGGGAACTGTGAGTTTGACTGTTTAATTTCCTAACTCTTTGTGTGATCTCTGCAGTGATTAGGTGTCTGTCAAAATGTACTGCAGTTAGCTGGTCTTCTGTTCTGTCAGTCCTAGAAAGGGGTGTCTGGCTTGCCCTGTTTCCTAGCTGGCTCATGCTAATACTGTTTCCATCATCTACATTGGATGGTTGATTTGTGGGTTTTGGATTTCAGTTACCTGACTGGTGTTTTTTTTCAAATGAACACTAGCTAACTGGCAGTATCACTCTTGTCCACTTGTCTTTAGGTCTTCGGAGTAGGCAGGCTGTCTACTGCTTGTCTGTCTATCTATGCTTAGAGCATGGACAGGAACATATTTTGTTTGTAACCATCTCTCTTACTTTTTTACCTGTGGCTTCATGATTGCAGACTTGATGGTAGTCTCTGTAGCTTTCAAATACTTTGGGCTCAACTGTATTCTCCCTTGAAACCCAGTAATAAAATTGCCTTTGCTTTCAGCTAGGGATAAAAGAAAAAAACCCAAAAAACCCAAAAACCCCAAACAAACCAACAGAAAACCCCCACAGACTGAAAACCAAACATTCTTCTCGGAGCTTCTTTCCCAGAAACATGTACATTTTTGTAAGGAAATAATAAGTTTTTCTCCTTTGTACCCTTAGTTCTGTGTGATTTCCCAAAGTTTTCTGCTGTAGTGTTCAGACTACACCTCTGGTACAAATTTTTAATTCTCTTTGTAGTTAACTATTTTCCATTCTGTGATTCTGTGATTCCTGCACATTAGGATCTTTCAGGAAAACCTTTAGAATTTTACAGAATGTAGATCCAGTGCAGTGGATCCAAAACTTTCCCAGCCCACAGACAACATAGTATCAGGAGACAGTTACTGTACTTAGTCCATAGTTGGACTTTGGACTTTGGAGACTGGAGGTATTTACTTGCCATACTTTTTTCTACATGAGCAGCATGGATGAGAATTGTGCGGTCAGGGGACCAAATGTCTAAGAAATCACTGCCAGGTTCAGAATGTAGGTTTATTATTGGTTCAAGACACTCTGGACTGCTGTCCCGAAGAGGACCTTCTTCACAGAGCCGAGGCTTAGCAAAGGCTATTCATTCCACCTTTCTATTTTGCACCTGCACTGTTAAATAAACAGGCGTTTGAAGCCCTCTTCTAGGTTCTTTTACCACTGTAACTAACTAAAACAACTAAGCATCTTTAAGGTCAGCACCTTTGTAACTGTTACCAGCCTCCCTGTGGAAATAACCATGGCCAACATTTTATGACTTAGTAGCAATATCTGTGGCATCTTGCTTAATTCATTTCAGAACACATTTTCATGCAGTGGTGATTCTCATGTTACTAACTGTTGAAAAGCATGTGATCTCTCAAGGGGTACAACTTGGAAAAATAAGATTATTTTAAAAATCATCGTGTTTTTAATAATACTATTTTTATTTTATATTTAATAATACTATTTTAATTTAATAATACTATTAAAAACAAGATTTTTCGTCAGGTGAGTTCCCCGAGCCAGGTAAACTTGTGATTGCTGACTCATGACAGGAACAACAGTCAACAGGAAGTAGCATCAGGGCAGTCTCTGCTTCAGCTGGCTCACATTGCCTTTGTGCCTCCCCCCACCCACTCCCCATTTCATTTGTTCATAGCGGCACTAATGAGGATGTAGCACACAGCTTCAAGAATTTGTTCAAACAATGAAACCAGAAGCAATGTGAGCACAGCATTGCACCTGGAAGGATAAACTCTTATAAGAGTGACTTTCAAGTCTCTTGGGCAGAAAGACTGCATTTCCAAGCATTTTTTCAGAGCTCAGCGGGTATGGTCTTTGCAGCACTGTGCTGTCCTCAAGAGACATACAAGCAGTGGTTAGCCTTTTGACACGCACCTTTGAAGGGTGTTGGCAACTGGCTCTCTATTGGAACTGTGCAAAGAAGTCGTAAGTCCCTAACTAAACTGACCCATTTTTGCTAAAATGTTACTTTGCTATATCAAATTATTGTTCCACTTATACTTGTATCCTACTTCTATCAATAGTCTCGTCTTGATTACTCAAAATGTTATGCCATATTGTGCATTCACTGCTTACTAAAAACCCCTAGAGAACTGAGGTATGAATTGGCGTTGCATAATTACTGGAGGCAGCAACTACTAGGTTTCATTAATTGTGCAATTATGCAGGTGATGAGTTAGATGTACCGGTCCATTCAAAAGCATTGTAAGACTTTACAGATTTAGAGGAATTATTTTGCCTAGTGCATTGCTGAAAAGCTGCTACTTGAGGTGAAACACAGTAGCTGCTTAACAGCTGCAGATTCCTACAATCCACTGAACCTACAGGGGTAATTTAGGCAGGCAAAAATGTAATTACTTGGTGTATTTTGTATGCTGAACTCATTACATAGTGCCTTACAGTGGAAATATATCTCACTCAATATCCCTATTAGCACAGGTCTTTAAGGGTGGAATTGTATATAATTTATGTAATCTGAACACAATTACAGACATGTTAACATGAATAAAGTTATTTAGAGTTCTCTTTAAAACTTGAATGTTAGTTCTTGTGCTTAATTAATTCTACCAAAACAGACCTGTTAGTTATTCAATATGAAAATCTGCCTCTTTTAAATAAATGTGTTTGGGTTTTTTTTCAACATGCCACAGCAAGGCAATATAGCGAATGCAGCATTGTAAAAGCCAGAATTTAAAATAACATTCAAAATATTAGAGACATGTAGATATCCTGGCACTAATAACATAGCTATAATAACCAAGTCTTTAGAACACAGTGTGGAAACCCAAGCTATTAAAGCAGAAAGCCAGCTTTAATAGCTGACTTTGTAGATACAAAAGTGAACCAGATCATGTGAAGTGACTTCTATCAGCATTTAGTTTATTATAGAGTACTTAGTTGATTATACACTATGATTTTAGTAAAAGTAATTGCACTGGGGCAATTGTTATTTATGTATTGTAAAGAGTAGGGTTATATCTCTAAAGTTGACAGAAATTTTTGTGAACATCATGGATTTCATGTCTGACTATTGTTTTAGCTGGCATTTGGACTTTAAGAAAGATACTGCTAGAAGTTGCTGGAGATGCCTAAAAGTGAACGGAAGTAGTGATCCTGTGATTTGCACTAGTGTTAGTTCAATTTAATTTTTAAATAAAAATTCTACAGAGACAGACTTCATGTTCACAGACACAACTTGCCTTTAAGTATTACATTGCCTTTTCCCTGACTATGCTTTTTCTACAGATTCTGTGTTCTTCATAGTTTTTGTCACTTTTTCCTATATAAAACCAATAATGATAACCACTTCTACCATCTAATATGATCTTTCTTAGTTTTCCCAGTTCCCTATTCTATATTGGCATACAAGCATGCACCTGTTTGGTCTGACTACCTACTTTCTACACTGTTTAGATGGGACTTAACTGGTTCAAGCCAATTTTTTTGTTTAATTTGCTTCATTGTTTCTCCCTGCAACTGTTCTTACTCTAAGTAATCTGTTGTTACTTCCTCTGCTAAGGATGTACTCTTGAACTGTGCAGTCTTCTGCCTTGTCAAAATTCCCCAGTTCTTTTGTTTTGTTTTCACTCATCTTTTATTTCTTACAAGTCCATTCTGCTTGCAAAAACTCATCCTGTTTCAAAATCATGAACTTAATATCTCTGTTTTTTAAGGGTCTTCACTGAACTTACACTATCATGTCAACTTTCAGGTACCCCATGATTCAATGTCTGATGCTCTTTTAAGAAATACTTCAGGTGACTTCATTGAGGAAATTAGGATCAGATCACTGGTATTCAGTTCTGAAGGGAGGAGAGCTATCACTAATGAATCTGTATAAATTAGGATCTGTCACAGGAGGGTTCATGGACTGTTAAAGAGGATACTTTGTCACACCATTGGGACAATCACACAAGAAAATTTTTGAAGGTTTTGACATAAAACATTTTTTAAAATTATTTTTAGCTACACTTCAAAATATACATAAACCAGCCTATTAATGATAACAAAAAAAGCAAACAATTCATTAGAATAATCTAATATGCACAATTCTTTTCAGTGTCATAAAAAATAATGTGCTAATATGCAGTTGCTGCAAGAATATATGTTTCACATATATTTTTATTCTCAAGTACAGAAAGGAAAAAATGAAAAAATGGGACATCTCTTATTTACTGTGGTGTAATATTTATTTGTTTACGTTTCTGGTCTAAAAAATTCTAAATGTCTGCACAATTATTATAAAGCTTTACTTCAGTACCACTTGCCTTTTTAAAATCCCCTCTTGCAGACTTGTAATTTCCAGGATTGTTTCTGATGTCATCATATAATGATCTAGGAACTACTTATTTCAGGAGTCTACTGTTATCAGCAGTCATTAGAAAATTTTAAAATGATTGACACATTTTTGAATGACTAGGTAAGAAGTATTTTAATCTTCCTTTAGACATCAAAGCTTTGTCATGGAGTAATTAACATCTTTCAGGCACTTCTGTATATTGTAGGTTTCTCATATACACAGATAGTATAACCAATAGTATTATATTTGCTTTTATTATGAATTCCTCTTAAACACATTTCCATTAGCATGATTCAGCACATAGCTTTGTGATGTGTTGTCGCTCTGT
>VZTZ01027453.1:12240-49991 GCA_013400955.1 Drymodes brunneopygia
CATGCACCACTGCAGGCATTCCATGTATCACTGCAGGTATTCCATGCACCAGTGCAGGTATTGCCTGCAGGATGGGGGTGAGGTGTCCCTTCTCCACCCTGGGCCTGTGTTCAGACCGGAACCTCCAGAAGACCCAAATCCATCCTGGGCTGTAGAAGGAGCCCAGCCCTGAGCTCTCCATGCACAAAAGCTCTTGGGAAGGATGCCCTGAAGGCCTGCAGGGACCAAGGCACTGGGAAATGGGGAAAGAGGGGAAAATTCCAGCTGGGACAGCGAGTGCAGGTCCTGCAGAGCCCTTGGGACGGTGACTGCGGGGCCGTGTCTGACTCAGAGCTCAGATCCCACCTGCACCAGCTCCCACTGTGGGAATACCAAACACAGCTGGGAGCTGGAGGAGCCCTCTGGGAATTCCAGCCGGACACACCCTTGGGAATGAGGGGAGAAGCTCCCACTGCTGCTCTCTGGGGCTGAGACTGAGGCTCAGTCTGATCTGATGCTCTGCACCAGATTCAAGCAATGCTTGGAAGCAAAACCTGGCGGGTTTGGGGAGAGATGTTTTGTTTGTTTCTCTGTGCGTGTGAGAGAGATTTATAAAATCAATGTGACGTTCCTGCAGCCCAGCAGGCCCATTCCTGCTGCCAGGGCTGCACAGCTCCCTGTCCCACAGGCCCCCCCTGCTCATTTATTTCTCTTCCAGCTGCAATAAAGGCAGTGACTGAGCCATTTTTCCTGTTTGTGGCAATCTTGATGCTGCCAGACGGGAAACTCAACCAATAATCAAATTGTGGTTGCAGGACCGGTTCATTCACCAGGTTTTAGGGAAGGAACTGGCTGAATTCCCTGCACAAGGAATGGTGGCTATGAATCAAATCCTGGAGTTGCCATGGCTCAGTGGGTTACTGACCTCTGAGACACAGAAACGAGCTGTCTGGATGTTCTTTTCACTCTCATTGCAAAGGAAATGTTGTAAACTCCATGAAATGCTGTGAAACCAAGAGTTCCTGGGGTGGCTGAGAGCTCCCAACTCCCGGGGAATGCCCTGACCTGTCGTGGCTCAGCAGCTCTGGGGATGTGTCAGCTCCAGGCTCTGTGAGTTCATTTGTCCTCTGCATGGAGCAGTGTAGGGTTCCACTGTGTGTGTTACAGAACAGCAGCCCTGCAAGGCCCAGAGCTGAGCCCCTTCCCCAGGCCCAGAGGGGAGCAGGAAGCACATCCAGGTCACCAGGGATGGACATGGCAAAAGAGGATCATGGCTTTGTGGCCTTCTGCAGCCATGGTGGGAGAGGATTGGACTTGGGCACCTTCTAGGGGATTGTTTCTCTTTGCTGTTGATGTGCTGGCACATCCTGGCTGTGGGATGGGATCAAGGGAATTTTCCCTGCCTGGCAGTGGGCAGTGGCCATAAGGGAGTAGCCCTGGCAGTGGCCAGAGCAGGAGCCATAGGAGCAGTCTCAGCAAGCAGTCCCAGAGTGATCTGGAGCAGTCTCAGTCTCTGCCTGGAGAATAAAGAACTCCATGCAACAGCACAGTCTGGGCTGAGAAGTCCTTGCCCCTGCACTGAATACTGCAGAGCTGAATTTCACCTTTTGTGAATACAGAACATCCTGGCCCAGCTGCATCTTACTCCCACCTTTTATTGCATTTTCCTTCCCAAACCACCCGGGCACCTTCCCCCTGTGCACAGCCAAGGTGACAGAGCTGAGGTGTGGAGTGACAGCCCAGAGAGCAGCAGCAGCAGCAGGGAGGAAGAGCAGGATTTTTTTCAGGCTGGGATCTTATTGAGAACACAATTCAAACCCCACCAGAGATTCAGAGATGAAAATAATCCTTTACTTTTATTCTGCTGTCACTTCCAGCCCGTCTCGTTCGCTCCCAGCCCTGGCAGGGCAGGAGCAGCAGTGAAAGTGCCATTCCTGTTGTGTTTAATTGTTCCAGGGGACACAGGAACAAGAGCCTGCCGTGGAAAAGGCCCAAGGCAGAGGAACTGTCAGACTGAGAGCCTTTGAATTTGGGCAGAAAAAAGCAGCTGCAGAGGCTGGTGGTGAAATCAAACACCTGAGTGCTGGGAGAGCTCCCCTTCCCCACCTGGCACTCTCCTGCTTTCCCAGGGGAACTGGTCCTTGGCTTCAGCCAAACCCACCATGTTCCCTGTCCAAGGATCACCTGGATCCTGCTGCATCCTCCCGACCATTTGCACAAAATCACCCTGATTATCCCAAAGCAGCTTCCCCAAAATACCACTGGAACAGAAGCTGCAATTACCATCATTCCCGTGCAAATTTCCCTTCCCATAATCACTGCCCATTACAGCAGGCACCGAAGGGACCTCCAGCTTCACCTGGGAGATGCTGAAACAGATTTAGCACATTTAACTCTTTTCAGCCCACTTTAGAAGGACTTTGTTGTGAGGAGTCTGTAGGAGCTACACAGAGGCTTTTCCCAGCCTTCCTTCCTTCCTTCCTTCCTTCCTTCCTTCCTTCCTTCCTTCCTTCCTTCCTTCCTTCCTTCCGAAATTCCTTCCTTCCGAAATTCCTTCCGAAATTCCTTCCTTCCGAAATTCCTTCCTTCCTTCCGAAATTCCTTCCTTCCTTCCGAAATTCCTTCCAAAATTCCTTCCGAAATTCCTTCCGAAATTCCTTCCTTCCGAAATTCCTTCTTTCCGAAATTCCTTCCTTCCTTCCTTCCGAAATTGCTTCCTTCCGAAATTCCTTCCTTCCGAAATTCCTTCCTTCCTTCCGAAATTCCTTCCGAAATTCCTTCCTTCCTTCCTTCCTTCTGAAATTCCTTCCTTAAGAAATTCCTTCCTTCCGAAATTCCTTCCTTCCTTCCGAAATTCCTTCCTTCCGAAATTCCTTCCGAAATTCCTTCCGAAATTCCTTCCTTCCTTCCGAAATTCCTTCCTTCCTTCCTCCCTCCCTTCCTCACTCCCTCCCTCCCTTCCCTCTTTCCTTCCTTAGAAAAAAACCTCTCCAAAACCTCTCCCCGATCCTGGGAAACCATCCAAACCTCATCCTCAGCTCTTCACCTCATTAGTGACCATAAAACTGACCCTAAAATCGACAGAACTCACAAAATTAATTAAGGTGTATGGATAAATCCCTTTTTCCCATAGGTACCTCCAAATGTATTTTATATGATCTCCATTGGAGCTAACAGGGGGAGCAGCAGAGGTAAACACAGACAAAATAATGAGAAAATTGGGTATTGGGTTTCTGTCCTGGCAGAATTTTCTTGGAAATATCCGTCTGGATACTTCAGGAACCTTCAGGTCCCCAAATGTGCTTTGGAAATAGTGAGATTTCATAAATACAAATCAATAGTGAGGCTGAGTTTGCCTTTCCACTGGGTTCCTTGGCCTTCCTGTGCTGCTCTATCTCATTCCTCAGTCCTGCAAGTCCAAAACATTAATTTTTCTTTAAAATAAGAAGCTGAAATCTTTTACCCCTGAGTCTGGAACTCAGAGCTTCCAGAATATTGAATATTACCAGCCTTTTAATAAAAAAGTCTGAATTTTTAAATTTTCTCTTTTTTTTCAGCAGCTGGGGCTTGCACAGTGAGTGAGTGAGCAGCTTTCAGGCTCCTTCCCCTTCTCCCTCCTGCTGCCTTTCAGGAGTTTATTTTTAAAAGTACCACCCAGGGCATTGGAATAGCAATAAAGAACAGGTTAAACCTCTGATGTTTCATTCCAGGAAAGCTGAAAAGATTAATGCACTTGTCTGCAACCTGAGCCTGTGCTGTTCCCACTCTGCAGAGCGGAGCAGCAGGGACAGCATTTCCTTTATTGCCCAAACCCCACTGCAGGACTGGGGCACCGCTCAGGCTGCAGAACTGGGAAACCCTGCTGGCTTCAGGGGACAGCCCTGGAGCTCTGGGGACATGGGAGGGCTGCTGTGGGATGGGTTACACCTCACTGTGGTTTGGGATTTTTATTATGGAATCACAGAATTGTAGTAATCAACACTGGGGCAAGGACTTCTCAGCCGAGACTGTGCTGTTGCAGGGAGTTCTTTATTCTCCAGCCAGAGACTGAGACTGCTCCAGATCACTCTGGGACTGCTTGCTGAGACTGCTCCTATGGCTCCTGCTCTGGCCACTGCCAGGGCTACTCCCTTATGGCCACTGCCCACTGCCAGGCAGGGAAAATTCCCTTGATCCCATCCCACAGCCAGGATGTGCCAGCACATCAACAGCAAAGAGAAACAATCCCCTAGAAGGTGCCCAAGTCCAATCCTCTCCCACCATGGCTGCAGAAGGCCACAAAGCCATGATCCTCTTTTGCCATGTCCATCCCTGGTGACCTGGATGTGCTTCCTGCTCCCCTCTGGGCCTGGGGAAGGGGCTCTGCTCTGGGCCTTGCAGGGCTGCTGNTCTCCCACCATGGCTGCAGAAGGCCACAAAGCCATGATCCTCTTTTGCCATGTCCATCCCTGGTGACCTGGATGTGCTTCCTGCTCCCCTCTGGTCCTGGGGAAGAGGCTCAGCTCTGGGCCTTGCAGGGCTGCTGCTCTAGAACACACACAGTGGAACTCAACACAAAATCACTCAGCTTGGAAAAGATCTCCTGAACCATCGAGTCCCAGCTGTGCCCGATCCTCACCAGAGCCCTGAGTGCCACGTCCAGGCCTTCCTTGGACACCTCCAGGGATGGGGACTCCACCATTCCCTGGGCACTTCCAGTGCCTGACCACCCTTTCCATGCAGAAATTCCTCCTGATGTCCGGCCTGTCCCTCCCCTGGTGCTGTTTGAGGTTCTGTTGCTTTGCACGGGACAAAAGCTCATCCTGGCAGCTCCTGGGGGCTCTCGGAGCCTCAGCTGCCCCAGCTGGGCCTGGGAAACCTCCCTGAGCCCTCAGGTGCAGCCCAGGGCAGCCCAAAGGAGCTGGCACCTGCCCAAATGTTGCCTCAATTCCTCTCCTTTCGTGGTTTTCATCCTTAGACTCACAGATCACAGAATGCCAGAATGTCCTGAGCTGGAAGGGACCCCCAGGGACCATGGATCCAACCCTGGCCCTGCCCAGACACCCCAATAATCCCCCCCTGTGCATTTCTGTGTCCCAGGTGTGTCCCAGCCCTTCATCCCCTGCAGTTCTGTGTCCCAGGGTTTATCCCAGCCCCTCATCCCCTGCATTTCTGTGTCCCAGGGTTTATCCCAGTCCCCCATCCCCTGCAGTTCTGTGTCCCAGCCCCTCATCCCCTGCAGTTCTGTGTCCCAGTGTTTATCCCAGCCCCTCAGTTCCTGACTCAGACACCAAAATCTCATTTTGCTAAAAGGCTGCGATTCCTGGAGTGATTTTATACCCCACAAAAAGGAGAAGAAATGGGAGTTGCTGCATTGTTATCATTATTTGCACAGAGCAAACACATCATTAGGAGGGGGGTGAGGAGCAAGTTAATGGCATTTGCTAACTGATTATATCAAATTTCAGATGCTTCAATAGACTTGGCTTTTTCATTTTTCTTTAATTTGGATTGTCTTGCTTTTCCTCCCCTAAGCATTTTCTCAAAGGTTAGATTATTGTTGCTGTTAATATTTCTGGGTTCCTAATTTAGCTCTATCTGGTTTTTTGAGATTATTTATGTGTTGAGTATCTTTGTTAATAGAAACCAGACTCTTTAGGATGGCAAATGTGAGTGACAGCCAAAGAAATCACTTCATACAGGATTCCTGACACAATATTTTGACAATTTCATTTGAAGTAAGACACTGTGATTGTCAGCTCAGTTACAATATGGTTGTTGCTCCCTAGTGGGGAAAAAAAAATCAGAAAATTGAAGGAAATCAAATTCCCAGCTAAGTGGTTTTTCCAGTAGAACATTCAGGTCTTGCCCTTGCCTCTCATCACTCGTGTACAACACTTGAAATGCATAAAGGGAGAGCAAATACCCGGGAAATGCTGGAGAGCTCTTTGAATAAACACCTGGAAAATCCAGGTAATTCCCTGCTCCCGAGGCTGGGAACAGTTTCACCATTCCTGCTGCTTTCCTCCCTGGTGCAGAGCCCACACCAGCCCCCAGCACTGCTCACAGAGATGATTTGGGGGGTTCTTTCCATTTCTAAGCCAAGAAAATTCTCATTAAATGGGAAGATGCAATGCTGGAGGTCAGGGGGATGGCAGGAGGAGCCTTGGGAGGAAATGAGGTGGCTCTTGCAGGGAATTGTTGGGGGAAATTTATTTCTGTGGGAAAATGGGGAAAGTTTGGAAGTGGAAATGTGCCAGGAAATGCATTTGTGATAAATGATAAAATCTCCTCTCCTTGCAAAAATGATTTTTTTCCCCCCAAAAGGGGTTTCTTGTGGCACCGGGTGCTTTGGACAGAGGGATCAGGAATCATTTCCTGCTGCAGGTGGTTCTCAGCCAGGATTATTTCTTGATCTTACACAATAACCAAATAACAGCAAATAACAAGCACTCCATCTGATCCTCACATTCCTTTGGAGTTGTGAGGGGTTTTTAATCTTTCTCCAAATTCTTGAAGCCTGGAAGCCGCCAGCAGGAGAAAACACTGGGCTCGTTCAAGGCATTTTAGTTAAAATCCCTCTCTCCTGCTCTGTGTGTCTTTGAGCACAGAACAGCTTTTTAGGCAGTGAGAATTTGAGCAGAAAGCTGTTGTTTGGGTTAAAATATCTCCCATTTTGATCACTGAAGATTTTGATGCTTTGCATATCCTCCTCATTTTCTGCCTCCCTCCGCCTTGGCTCCAGTCCAGAGGGAAAAGAAGGCAGGGTTTTTTTTTTGGCTGGGTGGGTTTGTGGGTTTTAATTCTTGTTTTAAGTTTGAAGAAAGAAGGAAAAAAAAAAACTTCAACAACATCTAGATGCATTTTGATTCTTTTGGGGAGTTAGAAAACACTTTTTCCTCCAACAGCTGTAACACACCAGCTGCTCCTGTCTCTCCTTCCTCATCTGAATTCTTTGCACCCTTCTCCTTTGCTCATTAAATAATTCCCTTTCCCAGTCTCTGTGCCCACTGTTTGGTGATGAGATGCAGGGTGCTGGAGCCCTGACCCCTCTCCTGGGGCTGCAGGAGGGGTGGCTGAGCCCAGCCTGGTGTAAAACAGGCCCTGCCTTTTGTTTCTCCCGGGGTTTTGCTGGGAGGGAGCCTTTGGATTGGGAGCTCTGAGGAATGAAACAGAGCCATTGTCAGCACAGGCCCTGTTTTCCTTTTGGAAGTGCTCACTGTGACAGAAACGCTCATTGTTGTGGTGGAAAACATAATCTGCTTTCTTTGCAGAGAATACAAATGTGGACGGATGTCCCCAGCCCTGGAAAAACTCAGAATGAGCTGCACTGGAGTTGATTCAGCTGAAGAGGCTTCTGTGGAAGGAGGAAACAATCTCATCTCTTTGTCCATGCTGGACAAAGCAGACAGCAGTGGATTGGAATTCATGACACAACAATTTGTTAACAGACACTGGAGCAGGGGGCAGGGAAAGTGGGATTTCCATCAGGGATGTTTGCAGGATGGGCTTGAAGGTGAAGCAATCTTTTGTTGTGAGTGGTTTTTATATATGTGTGTGTGTGTGTATATATATATATAACATCTGGATTAAGTTTTAAGCAGCTTTTCACAGAATGCCAAGCTAGGGAAAGGCCAAAACCTCAAAAAATCACATGAAACAACAGAAAACTAGGGGAAATCACAAGAAATGTTGTGTTTTCAGCTGTGACTTTGTCCATCACTCTGCCAAGTTGAAACTCAAGATATTTCCCTCCAATAACTTTAGCCCTGGGATGTACTGGGGGATCAGGTCCTGCCAGAGTGGCTTTGCACAGGTGGAAATTCTGCAAACTGGGGCTTGACCTGGGCACCCTCCCCAACGTGAGCAGTGACTCCTGCTTTGGGAATACAGCCCTGAGTTCTCTGTTAAAATAATTCTCTGCAGTGTGGCTGGAAAAGGTTTAATTTGCCTACTGAGAGAGAGAAAAGAGAGAGAGGAAGAGGCTGCAGGGAGCAAAAGGCAGCACATCCAAGCTGAGGANAGGCCGGTGGGACCCAGCTCCTGCTGCATTCCAGGCTGCTGTGGGCACGGCAGGGATGCAGGGATGCAGGGATGTAGGGATGCAGGGATGCAGGGATGCAGGGAGGGCTGGGCTGTGCTGCACCCACAGGAGCCAGGGCTGGAGATCTCAGCTGTCACACAGCAAACAAACACGTCCTCTCACTCCCCTTATCTGCAGCTCACAGAATGGGAGAGACTCAGGGCTCTCTAAAAATGTTGCTGGCTCAGAGCTGGGCTGGGTCAGAGCCCTGGGTCTGTTCCAGCTGCCTCCATGCAGGAGCTGAGCTCCTGCTCTGTCCCTGGGTGTCCTCTCTGTGGGTCCTTACAGGGCTTTGTTTTCCAGGAGGCTCCATCTGCCCCTGCCTCTGCAATCCAGGCAGGAATTCCTGGGTACAGCCCTGCTGCTGGGAGCGACATTTTTCATGGAATTGCAGAGTCAATAAGGTTGGAAAGACCCTTTAAGATCAGAGTCCAACCTTTAACCCAGCACTGCCAGGGCCACCCCTAACCCATGTCCCCAAGTGCCACATCCACAGGGCTGTTAAATCCCTTCAGAAATGGGGATCCACCCCTGCCCTAGGTGGGACAGCCCTTTCCAGGAAGAAATTTTCCCCAAAATCCGCCCTGAGCCTCCCCTGGCCCAGCCTGAGGCCGTTCCCTCTCCTCCTGTCCCTGTTCCCTGCCAGCAGAGCCCGACCCCCCTGCGCCCCCTCCTGTCAGAGACTTGTGCAGAGCCACAAGGTCCCCCCTGAGCCTCCTTTGCTCCAGGCTCAGCCCCTTCCCAGCTCCCTCAGCCCCTCCTGTGGCTCCAGACCCTTCCCTGGACATTCTCCAGCCCCTCCATGTCCTTCCAGTCCTGCCCCCAGGATTGCTCTCCTCAATCCCAGAATCACAGGATGTCCAGAGGTGGAAGGATCACAGGACCATCACATCCAACTGCTCAGGGAAGGGCCCAGGCAGGGGCTGAACCACAACCTTGGGCTTTTCAGCACCAGCTGAGCCAATCCTTTGCTGATCCATGGTGGGAAATGGGCAAACAGGACTTTTCCAACCTTTCCCCTGGAAAATGGGGAGAGAGTCCCTTGGGTGTGATGTGGCCTCCAGAGCTGGGGACACTGAGGGCCCACACGTGGAGCCCAAGTCCCTCTGCCACACGGAGCTGGGACAGAGCAGAATCCTCAGGGAACTGGAACCACTTTTACCTCAAGAATCATTTCCAAGTGGCCCAGAGCAGTGCAGAGCCACAATCCCACACAGCAGCAGGGCCTCTCCAAACCCTGCAGGGGTGAGAGCCAGGCTGGGATTTATCCCACAAAACCCTCCAAGGAGAAATGTCGCCCTGCTTTTTGCAGTGTTCCATGTTGGTAATTTTGTAGTAGAAATTCCCATGCATTTTCTAGAAACACAGTCCTTGTTTTCCTAACTGGCCAAGATTGTTTGGAACTTTTAGATTGTTTTTCATTCCTTTCCCCTGGGGCGGAGAAAGATGATTGACCATGTCTTTATCCTGTGAACTTATAGAGGTGGTAACCTCTTTCACCAATCCATGATTGTCTCTAGAAACAGATAGAAATGAGAGAATAAAGAAGGGCAGCTCTTTTTGGGTGGTCCTGCCTGGTGGTTCAAACTGCTGCTCTGAAGCCTGTGTGTTTCTTCCATTGCCAGCAGTGTGACAGAGAAAGGCTCGGGAGGAGGCTCTGGCTGCTGGCAGCAGAGCCAGGCAGGATTTCTGTGCTCCTGGGCTGCTCTGCACGGCTGCAATCCCTGCCCTGATGAGAGGGAGAGGCTCTGTGAAAAGCACGACCCGCCTGCAACGGGGTCAGCGAGTTCCTAACATCAATATCCAGGCTGCACCTCCGGATTGTTTCCAAAGCTCATTATTTCAGGGAGCTGCTGTACGTGTGAGTGGAACTCATTACCTGGGAGCCTCGGTACATTTCCTGCTCTCTGACAAAATGTGGGCATTGCTGTGCTCCCTTAATTAATGCTCAGAGCACGCCGAGAGGGAGCAGTTGTATTTACATCGGGGTTTTGGTGCTGCAGACGAGGCCACTGAAATCCATCCTTTAGAGGAGCCATCAAAGGCCAAGCAGCCTCATCCCACGTGGCAATTAAAGATATTTTTCCCTGTTGGAGCAGAGAACTTTCACTGAAGGATCCAGCACGACTCCAGGCCCAGGTCTGGCTCTGCTGGAGCAGTCCTGCAGGACACTGTCACCTGGTTTTACTGCTGGTGATGTTCTGTGTTCGTGCAGAGCCTGCTGCCAACGGGGCCCTGTCACGGACAGGGAGAATAAAAATAACAATGAATTAACAACAATTACAAAAACAGGTCAAAGATTTATTTTTCCTTCAGCTCTGATATAATTCTTCTGTTCAGCTTGCCAAAAGTATTTCCTTTTCCATGAGAAATTTTAGCTTCTCATGAAAGCATTAAGAGTTTTTAATTCTCTTTTTTTTTTTTAAACCTGTCAGGATTTAAGAAGCGACTAAAAGAAAAAAAAATCAAATTTCTTTGTTCAAAGACAGTGAATAAACTCCAACTGCAAATTACAAATAGCCCCTGGGAGCGAGGTCTGAGGAAGGGGAGTGGAAGTTGGGGTAATCGCGTTAAGCTCCTGGTGTGTCACTGAATCCTGCCGGGCTTTGAAAGGCAGGAGGCTCCTGAGTGCTGGAGCAGAAACCTCAAGGACAAACCTTTCTAAACAGAGCTGAGCCACTTCCAGCATCAGCTGTATCCCATCCCCACAGCCCTGACACGAAATCCCTACACAGCAACGTGTGAGAGTGTTGGGTTACACTCTGTGTGTTATAGAAAAGTGGACCTGCAAGACCCAGAGGAGAGCAGGATGCACATCCAGGTCACCAGGGATGGACATGGCCAAAGAGGATCATGGCTTTGTGGCCTTCTGCAGCCATGGTGGGAGAGGATTGGACTTGGGCACCTTCTAGGGGATTGTTTCTCTTTGCTGTTGATGTGCTGGCACATCCTGGCTGTGGGATGGGATCAAGGGAATTTTCCCTGCCTGGCAGTGGGCAGTGGCCATAAGGGAGTAGCCCTGGCAGTGGCCAGATCAGGAGCCATAGGAGCAGTCTCAGCAAGCAGTCCCAGAGTGATCTGGAGCAGTCTCAGTCTCTGGCTGGAGAATAAACAACTCCATGCAACAGCACAGTCTGGGCTGAGAAATCCTTCACCATGCACTGGTTACTGCATGAGGTCTCTGCTGGAGAGTCCCAGCCTGGGAGGGAGATGCCAGTGGTGCTCTAGGACAGGGGCATTCCCATAGGGGAATATTCCCAAGGCCTGACTGAGCACTTCCCAGTTCTTGATTCTCTCTAGGAACAAGAAATAAATCATAGTTTGAGGGGAGGGAGAAAACTCTTCAGTGACTTGACCCTGTGCAGGGTTCAGGGAACTGGGATGGTTTAACTGGGGGATGGTTTAACTGGGGGATGGTTTAACTGATGGATGGTTTAACTGATGGATGGTTTAACTGGGGGATGGTTTAACTGGGGGATGGTTTAACTGATGGACTGGTCTAACTGGGGAATGGTTTAACTGCTGCGATGGTTCATCTGAGGGATGGTTTAACTGATGGATTGGTTTAACCGGTGCATGGGTTTAACTGGTGGGAATTTGAACTGCAGGGCTGATTTTGGAGGATGGAGCTGCCCTGAGCAGCAGGGGCTGGCTGGCTTTGCCCCGGCCGTGCAGGAGCCCCGGGCAGAGCCCCCACTCCCAGCAGCTCCTCCAGAGCCCCTGCAGGGACCAGCCAGGGCTGCTCCTGTTCCCAGCCTCAGCTCAGAGGACAGCCCAGGAACGCTGCAGGCCCTGGAGCTGAGCCCTCCTGTGCCCCAGTGTTGCACAGCTGGCAACAGAAGAAACACGCGGGTCTCAGAGTAGCAGCTGAATTTCCAGGCAGCACCGACCAAAAGAGTCGCCCTTCTTTATTTACCTATTTTTATATGTTACTAAAGACAATCAAGGACTGATGAAAAGGGTCAACACCCCTGAAGGTTTACAGGACAAAGACATGGTCAATCATTTTTTTCCACTCCAGGGAAAGGAATGAAAAATAATTTTACAAGTGCAAAACAATCCCAGCTAATTAAGAAAAACAAGGACCATGTTTACAGAAAAAGCATGGGAAACTGCAGTTACAGTGTCACAACTTATGGGGCCCTGTAAAACCAGGGCAACACCCCAGCTGCTGCAGGAACGGAGAACAGGCAGCAGAGGAATGTGGAGAAGCAGCTCAGGCCCTGCTCCATCCCTTTGCAGGCTCTGTCAGGGATAACAGCCCTGTGTTTAGTGTAATTTACAGGAATTGGGCTGGAATGGCTGGTGGGGGATCTTCAGCCTCCTCAGGCAAATCCTCTTAGGAGCAGCAGCTCCTTTAATAACCCGGCTGAGGCAGTGCCTCCCTATTTACATCTATTTGCATGAATTTGCATGCAGGCTGCTGAGAGAAATAGCTCAACAGCTCTGATGGCTTCACATTTTTAAACCTGCCCATAATCTGAGGGCCTGGAGAGCAGGATTTTGGGGACACGTGTGGATATTCCTGATGGAGAGGTGGGGTCCAGGATTCCTTGTCTTCCCTGGATGCTGCCCAAAGGATTCGGGGTTGGAAGGATCCTGAGTGGATCCTCCAAAAGCCTTGAGGTCACCAATCCCCCTGAACTCTCCGTGCCTGCTACCAGGTTCTCACTATCCAGGTTCTCACTGCCAGGTGGGAAAACTGTGGAAAATGAAGGTGATCCAGCAAAAAAAAAATGGGAAATCAGAAGAGTGTTGTCAAATCCTGCCAAGTGCTTCACCTTGGGAGCGGCATGATCCAGGAAAGGGAATGTGGGAGATCCCAGGGATTCAACCTCAAACCTTCCTGATGCTGCCCTACAAAATCCCAGATAAACAAACTGCTTTGAAAATGAGATTTCCATTTGTGAGGAAATGTTGCACTGCTGGCTATGACAGAAACACACAGGCTCCAGAGCAGCAGTTTGGACCACCAGGCAGCACCACCAAAAAGGGGCTGCCCTTCTTTATTCTCTCATTTCTATCTGTTTCTAAAGACAATCATGGATTGGTCAAAGAGGTTACCACCTCTATAAGTTCACAGGATAAAGACATGGTCAATCATCTTTCTCCGCCCCAGGGGAAAGGAATGAAAAACAATCTGAAAGTTCAAAACAATCTTGGCCAGTTAGGAAGACAAGGACTGTGTTTCTAGAAAATGCATGGGAACTTCTACTACAAAATTACAAACATGGAACCCTGCAAAAAGCAGGGTGACAAGGAAAACTTTTCCCATTGGAAGTGCTTGATCAGGGAAGAGAAAATCCCAGGAGGATGAGAGAATCATTGGAAAGGCTGGAAAAGCCCTCTGGGATCAATCACTGAGTCCAAGTGCCAAGGCCAGCACTGGCCATGTCCCCAGGTGCCACCTCCATTTTTAAAGGCTTTTGAATCCCTCCAGAGATGGGGACTACAGCACTGCTGGAGCATCCTTTCCAGGAAGAAATTTTCCCTAATATCCAACTTAAACCTCCCTTGAGGCCTTTTCCTCTTGTCCTGTTTTTCCCTGGAGGCAGAGCCTGACCCCCATTTGGCTGCACCCTCCTGTCAAGGAGTTTTAGAGGGCAATAATAATAACAACAATAATAATAATAATAATCGAGCAGTGAGTCAGGAATTGGGAAAATTTTCCAAATTGGACATTGCATGGAGAGTTTGTTTCAACACAGCTCCATCACCTGAGTTCAATAATTTCCAACCTTCTCATTGTAATGGAGTAAAAATGTTCTTTAGACGATCCTAAACATGGTAATATGAAATGTGAAGGGTGAGACAATGTGAGTTATGGGATAATAAAATTGATCCAGAGAAATGAAGCACAACAAGAACGCAGGGGAAAAAAATTGCAGATTTACAGTCGTGAAGCAGCAGCGCTGAAATGAAACAATTCCACTTCCTACAGAAAGTGCCACAGAAATCGGTGGGTTTGCACAATCCTTCAGTCCTGCCATCCCTTTCCTCCCCAGTCCTCCTGAGCCAGCCCATCCCAGCTTTGCTTGGGAGCAGCTCACGGGAGCAATGTCCTGTCCCCACCCAGTGCCACCCTCAGCTGGGTCCTTGAGGTGGCACCTGCAGTGCTGTGAAGGACACGGAGCAGCACCGGGATCTCTGCTCATCCTCCTCCCCTTGCAGGTCAGAGCCCTCCTCTCTCTATTTCATTAATTCCCAGACACTACTCTGGGAATGTCAGAATGTTGGGATCTCCTGGAATGAGGTGATAACCAGAACTGACACGGAATTAATCCCTGACTCACCTGGAGAGCCAATATCCCGTGTCTGGGTGTGTCACCCATGGCTGCAGCCCTTGCAGAGGCACCTTCAGCCCCTGCCTTCACCCAAAGGGGGAAAAAAAAACCCCAAATGGAAGGAAAACGAAACTGGAATCACGTCAGGGAGAGCGCGTGTCCTCCCTGCTGCTGCTGGGCTGTGCCTGGCACGGGTGGTGAGCTGATTCCACCTGCAGGGCTGTGAAGGACACGGAGCAGCACCGGGGTCTCTGCTCATCGTCTTCCCCCTTTGCAGGTCAGAGCCCTTGCTGGAGACTCCTCTCTCCATTTCATTATTTCCCAGACACTGCTCTGGGAATGTCAGAATGTTGGGATCTCCTGGAATGAAGTGATAACCAGAACTGACACGGAATTAATCCCTGACTCACCTGGAGAGCCAATATCCCGTGTCTGGGTGTGTCACCATGGCTGCAGCCCTTGCAGAGGCACCTTCAGCCCCTGCCTTCACCCAAAGAGGGTAAAAAAACCCAAATGGAAGGAAAACGAAACTGGAATTGTGTCAGGGAGAGCGCGTGTCCTCCCTGCTGCTGCTGGGCTGTGCCTGGCACGGGCTGCCAGCTGATTCCAGCTAATTATTTTTGTGTTTATATTTATTGGCTGTGATTAGTTATGCAACAAAGACTGTGGGAGAACAAATCATGTCAGCGCAGTTAATTGGAGATAACGCGAGCGGCAGTGAAAGCCCTAATTTTGATATTTTCCGCTTGAAAAGGAGACCTGATCCCGCTGGTTGTTAATCAATAAAGGGCTGGTGAGGTCTCCATTGGAGGGGATGAGCCCAGGGCTGGAAAGCAGCACGTTGGACGAGTTCCTCCTCATGCTTTCTTTGCTTTTGAAATAAATCTACTGGAAATCATGGATTTTGGTGGAGTAAAGCCAGGGCTGGGGTCAGCACTGAGCTGATCCTGCAGGAAATGAAACATCTGGGCCTTGTTCCTTGGAAGTCAAGGCAGGTGTGAGGCCACCTGGCCACAAATTTTAGGACCTTTTAGGAACTGAATATGAACCTTTTCTGCTCCTCTCTAGACCACCAGAAATGTCCATTTTTGCAAATGTTGCAAGCTCTGCTGGGCAGATCCCAACAGAATCTTCCCAACAGAAGGCAAAGGCATCAAATGAGCCCATCAGGGCTCACCTGTCAGGGAATCCATCTCCTGTCAGGAATCCATCTCCTGTTGGAAATCCATCTCCTGTCAGGAATTCCCCTCCTGACAGGAATCCATCTCCTGTTGGAAATCCATCTCCTGTTGGAAATCCATCTCCTGTCAGGGAATCCATCTCCTGTCAGGGAATCCATCTCCTGTTGGAAATCCATCTCCTGTCAGGGAATCCATCTCCTGTTGGGAATCCATCTCCTGTTGGGAATCCATCTCCTATCAGGGAATCCATCTCCTGTCAGGAAATCCACCTCCTGTCAGGAATCCATCTCCTGTTGGGAATCCATCTCCTGTTGGGAATCCATCTCCTGTCAGGGAATCCATCTCCTGTCAGGAATTCCCCTCCTGTCCCAGCTCCTGCCTCTCTCCCCTTTCCCTGCAGGAATCCAGGCACTGCCTGTGACATTGGGATCAGTCCCTGGTGTCCCCTCCCCTCCTGTCCAGCAGCTCTCCAGCCCCAGGATGTGCTGCCAGCACCTCCTGCTCTCTGCTCACAGCCCCAGCCCCGCTCTGGGTCAGGGCACAGCTCCCATCTCCATCTCCCAGTGCAGAATCAGCCCCTGGAGCGTTTGCCAAGGTCTGCCAGGTGCCAGCAGATGCCTGCTGTCACACCTGGGGTGGCTCAGCTGCTGCTGGCATTCACCTGGCAAGGGACAGGTGAGATGTCACATCCCAGGGGCTCCAGGCTCTTTTCCACCATGCTGAAGGAGCTGATTTAGAGCTGTTTGTGGTGTGAGGAATCCAAACTCTGCTGCCTCCCCTCGTGTTCTGGGCTGGCCCTGGGAGCTCAGCTCCATCATCCAGCACCTCAGTGCCCCTGTCCTGTGAACCACGGAGCCTCTGAAGGGGTTTGGAGGCAGATCCTGCGCTGGATGCAGCGTCCCAGGGTGGCAGGAAGAGAGGGAATGGCCTCAAGTTGCAGCAGGGGAGGTTTAGATGAGATAACAGGGACAATTCCTCATGGAAAGGGTGGCCAAGCCTTGGAACAGTGGCGGTGGTGGAGTCACCACTGCTGAAAGTGTGGATGTGGCACTCAGGACCTGCTCTGGGGGTGACCATGGTGGTGCTGCTGGTCCATGGTCAGACTCAATGATCCTAAAGGTCTTTTCCACCCTGAACCATTCCCTGGCTGTGACCCCCTCTGCTCCCCATGGCATTTGCAGCCTCCTGACTCCAGCAGGGAACACGAAGCCCTCCAGCCCTGCCCTTAATCCCTCCAGCTCCTCTTTGGCTGTTCCTGGAGCCCAGGCCCAGCTGATTGATGTTCATTGGGCTTGCACAGGCATTTCCTCCCCTCCGAGTGCCCTGCTCCTGCTGTGAGCTCCAGCTGGTTTAGAATCCCCTCCAGCACCCCCAGCCTGAGGAACAGGAGCCTGAGGATGCAGAGCAGGTGGATGAGTTGCCTTTTTATCCCCCTTGCTCTTGAGGATCTCTGTGTATTTGGGTAATTTTGAAGGCTCCCTAAGCCAGGATCAGAATTCCCTTTGATTGATTGATTGATTGATTTAGCAAGGAAACCCCACATGGGAGCCTGGCTGTGGCACCATAACAATGGGATTTCCCCTTCCCTTGTCCAGTCCCATGGGGTGTTTGGGGAGCTAAAAAGCAAGGGAAGGTTTATGTCCTTGTGGCTCTGGGTGACATTTGTGGTTCAGTCTGGGGGGTTTGAGCTGCAACTCCAAGGCAGGGGAGTCAGGAAGGGCTTTGTCTTTGGGGTCTGTTTGTCTTTGAGAGACTGGAAAAGCTCCGCTCAAACTCCTTTTCTTTGGGGTCTGTTTGTCTTTGAGAGACTGGAAAAGCTCTGCTCAAACTCCTTTCCTTTTTCCCTTAGTGCAGCCTTGGGAGAACCCCCTCCTTTCCCTCAGGGATGAGCAGATGGGATCCCGGAGCTTCCCGAGGTCCCAGGGAAGGTGGGGTCACCCGGGGAGGGGTGGCCTCTGCCCTCTAAGGTCACACCACCCCACTGCTGTTTCAGCAGCTCAGGAAACACAAACCCCAAGAGTTTGGGAGGCTTTGATTACTCCGGGGGTTGTTACGAACCGACTTCTGCCAGGGGAGAACTCATTTTCCCCAGCACAGAGAGCAGGAGCTTTTATCTTTGCAGGGGATTAGCCCAGGCAGGGACTGCTGGACCAGAGATCAGAACCTGACCACGCAAATCCCCTCACCTTGAGAAGTTGCCTGCTTTAGTTCCGTCCAAAGGATATTTTGCTCGGGCGCTTTCATCTTTAAAACACTGCACTCCTCCAAAGCCAAGCTTGAATGTCATGTGGGAGTTTGCTTTTCTTTGAGGAGTGGGAAATGCCACACAGGGTGGCATCTGCACAGCCCTGAGTCACCAGGGAAAAAAATAATCACGGGCTGCTCCACGTGCCTCTGGTTCCTGGGAGGGAGGGGACAGGGGGATGTTTGCTCGGGTGAGTGTTGCAAGCCAGGAGCACCTCAGTGGGAAAGAAATGAAAAATTACCTGAGAATTAACCTGGAGCTGCACTGGCAGTGATTTCTCCCTGCAGGGCTCACGGGGATGAGGGTCCTGCTCTGTCCTGGGTGTCTCTGAGCCAAGGGGGGGTGTCCCCCTCAAAGGCTCCTCCTGCTGCAAACCTGGGCTCAGGAAAGGAACCACTCTGTGACATCAGCCTCGATGTTGTAATTGTGTTCCTCCCTGGCCCTAAAATCCATTGATCTGTGACAGTAATTGCCAGAGTTTACTGATTTTCCTGGCTCTTTGATGGCAGGTAAGAAACCTGTCTGTCTCCTGTGGCTGAGCTGCCCTGGAAGAGTTTCCTCTCTGCAGTGAGCAGGAATTGTAAAAAAACCAAAATCGATTCAGCAGAGCCAAAGACAATTCTGAAACAGATCTCTGCTTAGCTGTTTGATGTTTTGTGTACTTGTTCGATGGATTCTGGCTGTCAGACTCCTCAGTGTCCTTCCAGGGGGGTGGAGAACACCGGGAATATTTGACTTCATGGCAAACCCTCACCTCCCTCTCACTCAGTGACTGCTGAAAATCCTGGACACACCCCAAGCTGTGTCCTAATCAAGGCTGGAGAGTAAAATTAGAAAGCTGATTTGATGCCACATTCCCAGAAATGCCAGAGCATGTAGAAGAGAAGGGATTTAAAAATTTTTTTTCCAGGAAATCGTCCTGCTCCTGCCAGGAATTGGTGCTGTCAGGCTCTGCTGAGGGAGCTTCCCAAACACCTGGGTGCATTTCCTGGGTGTAAATGCTGCAGAAATGGTGCAGAGACTCTGGAAGCAGCAGGGAATTGTTTCTCTCTCTGGCACAGGACCCTCCCACCACCCTGAAGTGCCCCCCGTGTGTCTGGCAGGTTTTAGAGGAGCTGTTCCCCTCCCCTGCTCCCAGCCTGCTCCTTCCTCCTGCCAAGACCTGCGTGTTTTGTCTTCCCCGTTATCGCTGCAGAAACTCAAACATGATATTAGTTTAATTAGAGATCAGCTCCTTTTATGGCATGCAAATGCCCTGTCTGACTAAATCCCCCTTCTGAAGTTGGCAGATGCAAATTAAATCCTGTGCACTGAAGTGTAATTTGGCTCTGAACACTCTTCAAGGCCCTCAGTGATTCAGGGGGTGGAGGGGAATTAGTCTTAAGCTGCATTTGTTGCTTTCTCCTCCCTTAATTTGTTTATCTGAACGTTACTGAAGCAATTTTGGATGGAGACAAATTGCCAAGTGACAGACGAGCAGAGAGCCAAGGTTTCACTGCTGGGTTCTGGAGCTGGAAATAACTGAGGTCCAGTGTACCTGAAATAATGGCAAACCCTGGGCCATCTGCCTCTCCTGCCCTCCTGTGCCAGTGTCCAGCAGGCTGGGAATGGCCAGGCTGGCACTCAGGGGCAGCACTGCTGGCCTGGGGCTGTTCCAGGCACTCAGAGAGCCCCATTCCCAGGGAAAATCCCTTCTTTAGCTGCTGCATTCCCATCGAGAAGGGTGGCTCTGGAATCCCCATCCCACTGGAGCTGTCCCTGCACTGAACTGGTTCCTCCACACCCTCCCCTTCCCTGGAGGGGCTCGGGGGGAGCTGCAATCCCTTTGTTTGGGGTTACAGAGGAAGGGTCACACTGAGGGTCTGCAGGAGACAAGGAAGGGCTGAGGGAACTGGGATTGTTCAGCCTGGAGAACAGAAGATTTGGGGTCACCTAATTTTGGGCTTCCAGTATGAGGCTTTGGACAAGGGATGGAGGGACAGGAGCCAGGGAATGGCTTCCCAGTGGCAGAGGGCAGGGCTGGATGGGAGATTGGGAAGGAATTGTTCCCTGGGAGGCTGGGGAGGGGCTGGGATGGAATTGCCAGATTTGCTGGGGCTGCCCCTGGATCCCTGGCAGTGGCCAAGGCCAGGCTGGACATTGGGGCTGGGAGCAGCCTGGGACAGGGGGAGGTGTCCCTGGGGGTGGCACTGGGTGGGATTTCAGGTCCCTCCACCCCAAACCCTTCTGTGATTGTTTTATTTTACGCTCCTGGCATTGCCACAGAGGTTTTCCCACAGTTCCAGTGAACAGGTCCCCCTTGCAGAGTCCCCTTTCCCTTCCCTGCATTCCTCGGGAGCAGCTGTGGGGCTGTGCAGGCCAATCCCAGAATGGGAGTGTGCTCCCACTCCTTCACCCCATCCATCCTCTCACTCCACACGCTGCAGCTGAAGCCAGGAGTGCTTTGAGCCAGCCCCAGCAGATTAATTACAGCCCATAATCAGCATTTTTCTTCATTGCTCTCAGATCAGACAGCCATGCAGTCTAAGTAGTTCTGCCTCAGCTTTTCCTGCCCTTCCTTCCTGCCCTGCTCTCGCTGCCTCTGAGGGTGGATTCTGGACTCAGAGCCTGGGCTGCTCTCAGCAGTGTTGAACTGCTGGACACAAAAGAAACATGCAGACTTTAGAGCAGCAGTCAGGACCACCAGGCAGGACTACTCAGAAAGCCTGCCTTTCTTTATTCTCTCATTTATATATCTTTTTTAAGACAATCATGGATTGGTCAAAGAGGTTACCACCTCTATAAGTTCACAGGATAAAGACATGGTCAATCATCTTGCTCTGCCTTAGGGGAAAGGAATGAACAACAATTTAAGAGTTCAAAACAATTTTGGCCAGTTAAGAAAATAAGGACTGTGTTTATAGAAAATGCATGGGAACTTCTACAAAATTACAAACCTGGAACACTGCAAAAAGCAGGGCGACACAGCAGCAGCCATCTGATCACTCCTGCTCGTGTGCCACACTCCCCACATGGCTTTCAGCCACTACCTGCAGGCTGGGCTGTTCAGAAGGAGAGATTTTAGAGCCTCCCCTGTGCTATTTTGCAGGAATGAATCAAACGGGGGGGATCTGGAGGTAACAGCACTTCAATCCCTGCGTTTGTGCTCAGCAGCTGAGCAAATAAGTGCCTTTCAATTACAGGCTCGTGCAGACACTCCCTGCTTGTGTTTTATAACAATGATTTGAGATCAAGAGGTTTGCAGCTAAAGGGATAAACATTTAGCCCAGATAAGCAGATTTGTAGAAATTATTGTTATCCCGAGCTGGTTGGATTCATTCGGTCCCAGGAGCGGCCGGCTCTGAAATCCAACGGGGATAAATTTATCCCACCAAAGTGAAATCTGCTCAGGGATGAGTCTGAATTATGGTATATTCATAATAGCATTTCTTTCTGGTATTTAACACGGCAAAAATAACCAGGGAAGAGAAATTATTTTCTCCCCCAGTCTCCCTGCCCTCAACAAAGCATTGGCAGGGGGATTTTTGGGTGCTGCAAGGATGGGAAGTGTTTGGAACAGAAGTGAGATCCTGGACATTTACCTGTGAGGGACAGCAGGAAAAGAGGTGTATAAATCCACGGGTGATGCTGATCCCAGAGCACTGGGATTCTCAGGGCATTTGGGGAACAGTTTTATCCCTTGCTGCACCCCACGTTTGCACAGAGACCTCTCTGACCCTCCAGAAAAGCTCCTGTCTCTTGTTTGAGGCTTCTGCCTTTGGAATTTGGACCTGGCAGCTCTTCCTGTTCACATCTCTTTGTCTGCTCCTCACTCCTCCTCTCCTCTCTACCTCCCTTCCTCCCTTCTGTTTTCCCAGTAATTTTTTTTTGCCCAGAGGACTGTTATTTTGGGAGAGGGGTGAGATTTGCCCTTTGTGGGGGGTGCCCAGCTCCCTGGGCAGAAAGTCACCTGGAAAATCTTCATCCATCACTCTGCTCCCATCCTTTAATCAGGGTGGGCCAGAGGAGAAGGCCAAGGGTGGGCAGCAAAGCTTGCACTTCTCCCAGGATCAGTGCCAGGAACTGGGCAGATCCATCACGGTTATGGCGTCTTCTCCTCGTGGCTACTGGGTGGAAAATGCCCCAATCAATAACTGACGAGTGGGGAGAGGAGAGAGGCTTTGATTTAAGGTTTGCCCAGGCTTTGTAGGGAAGCAAGATTTATTGCAACATAAAAATCCCAANTAACACGGCAAAAATAACCAGGGAAGAGAAATTATTTTCTCCCCCAGTCTCCCTGCCCTCAACAAAGCATTGGCAGGGGGATTTTTGGGTGCTGCAAGGGTGGGAAGTGTTTGGAACAGAAGAGAAGTGAGATCCTGGACATTTACCTGTGAGGGACAGCAGGAAAAGAGGTGTATAAATCCACGGGTGATGCTGATCCCAGAGCACTTGGATTCTCAGGGCATTTTGGGAACAGTTTTATCCCTTGCTGCACCCCACGTTTGCACAGAGACCTCTCTGACCCTTCAGAAAAGGTCCTGTCTCTTGTTTGAAGCTTCTGCCTTTGGAATTCTGACCTGGCAGCTCTTCCTGTTCACATCTCTTTGTCTGCTCCTCACTCCTCCTCTCCTCTCCACCTCCCTTCCTTCCTTCTGTTTTCCCAGTATTTTTTTTTTTTTGCCTAGAGTACCATAATTTTGGGAGAGGGGTGAGATTTGCCCTTTGTGGGGGGTGCCCAGCTCCCTGGGCAGAAAGTCACCTGGAAAATCCTCATCCATCACTCTGCTCCCATCCTTTAATCAGGGTGGGCCAGAGGAGAAGGCCAAGGGTGGGCAGCAAAGCTTGCACTTCTCCCAGGATCAGTGCCAGGAACTGGGCAGATCCATCACGGTTATGGCGTCTTCTCCTCGTGGCTACTGGGTGGAAAATGCCCCAATCAATAACTGACGAGTGGGGAGAGGAGAGAGGCTTTGATTTAAGGTTTGCCCAGGCTTTGTAGGGAAGCAAGATTTATTGCAACATAAAAATCCCAAATTTAGCCTCTGGCTTAACAGGCATTGGTGCCTGTGCTAATGTGGGCTGGTAGTTCCTGTGCATCCCAATCCAAGGACAGCACATCCCTGTGCCTGCCCAGCCAGGCTGGGCTGGGATCAGCCAGGGAGGCACAGCCCGCTCCTGGCTGCTTGAACTGGGAATAACCCCGTTTCCTTTATTGTGATGCCTTTTCCTGCTCTTAGGAAATCAAAGCTCAGACAGGCTCAGAGGGTTGGGGGTCGTTCCCCTCGGTATTTAATAGGATCCCATTCCAGGCATTGCTCACCCAGGTGACAGCAAGGTCACAATGTCCCCCCAGCCCCAATCGAGTGCACAATTAAAGCCCTTACTCATTAGCATATCTAACGAGAGGGCCCAATCAGGGGCTGGGCTGGGCTCACTCCCAGTTTCCAGAATCTGTCCTGCCAGGGGCCCTTGAGTTCTCCCAGCAATGGAATGTTTGCTCTCCTGACTCTGCAGCTCTGGGCTGTTTGGGCTCCTGCAGGACACCCAGAACCCAGGCTGAGTTCTCACACCTAAAGCATCACAGGTGTGCCTGCTGATACCTGTGGGGATAGGGAACTGTGGAAAAGGGATTTAGGAGAAAAAGCAAAAAATCCTTCAGGCATCAATTGCACCAACATTTGGAATCCATCAGGGGTTTGCAAACAACCCTCAGTGTCAGCAGGGGGATCCCAGGGCCTGCTCTGGCTGGGCCCTGCATTCCTGGCAGTCTCAGGGAATTACAGCAAAACGCCTCTGGAAGAGCCAGAGCTGGCAAGAACTGCGGGATGTTTCTGTTTGGCCTCTGCTGTTGTGTTGGAAACATCCAATTTTGGAATCACACAGGACATTCCTGTCTCTCTTGCCTTCCCGGATCCATCAGATCCACGCCCCTCCTATCCTGGAGAGCTTCTGGGAGCTCTTGGGGACCTGCACAAAATTCACACCCAGGTCTCTTGTTTTGCCACAGCTCCTGTCCAGATACTGCTGGAATGGTGCCACGGTGAGAGAAGGAAATGATCCAGCTCCAAATGAAACTGTTTTCCAGAGGCTGGGCAGAGCCTTGCAGATTTGGGCCTTTTTCTGCATGATCAACTAAAGCTGGAGGAAACCAAGCAGAGCCTTTAGGTCCAGCTCCTAATCCCTGTTCTTGGCTGGGAAAGGGTGAAAACCTGGAAATGCTGGACAATTCCAACCTCGGTAAGAGCAAATCCTGACACAGGACACGGCACCAGGGGCTTTGGGGCTGATTTCAGCAGTCACAGGGATTTTCCAGAGGTGGAGCTGCCCCAGAGCCACGTGTGCCCTCAGCCCAGGGCATCTCCACTCCAACCCCTTCCCATATTCCCAATAGATCAGCTGAACCTGCAGAGTTTGGCCAAGATTCACAGTTCTGAGCTTTCTGGTGCTTTGGAGTTCTAAGCAGGTCAAAGAAAAGCGAAAGGAGCCAACACCAAGGATGTCGCCCTGTTTTTTGTAGTGCTTCATGTTTGTAATTTTGTTTTCATGTATTTTCTAGAAACACAGTCCTTGTTTTCCTAACTGGCCAAGATTGTTTGGAACTTTTAGATTGGTTTTCATTCCTTGCCCCTGGGGCGGAGAAAGATGATTGACCATGTCTTTATCCTGTGAACTTATAGAGGTGGTAACCTCTTTCACCAATCCATGATTGTCTTAAGGAAGATCTATAAATGAGAGAATAAAGAAGAGCAGCCTTTTTGGGTGGTCCTGCCTGGTGATTCCACTGCTGCTCTGGAGCCTGCTTTTTTCCTCTGTTGCCAGCAGTGCAACACCAGGGGTATCGAGGCACTCGGATTCCCAACATCTATCACAATTCCAGGAAAAACGTGCCTGCAGACCAGCCCTGTGCATTCCCATTTCACAGGAAAATCACCAAGCAGCTTCCCCTCAGCCCTCTGTCCTTCATGGACAGTTCCCACCCTCCTAAAGCCCTGGGAGTCTGGCTCAGGGAAAGGAACGGGCTCAAGCATGGAGGGAAATCCTCTGATTGTAACACCCAGATCACAGAAATATTCTGGTAAGATCCCACCATTTCCTCCCTCCTTGCACAGGACACAAGAGTGAATTTTGTCCTTCTGACCCAGCACAGCTTGGACAAAGAGGAGCCTGATGTGCTCCAGCTTAGGAATTACTCCATGAGTGACCCCAGCCATGGAGGAAATATTTAATAATCATCTGAATAATTCCTGGGACATCTTCTGGCCTTCAGCCCCACTGCCTCCAGCATTCATTGGCCTGGAATTCATGCCCCCAACTTGTGCAAGGTGAACCCAGACCTTCAGGGCTGTCATTTAGCAGCTTTTGATACCAAATTTGGGGAAGTCCAGGTGAAAATGCACAAGGCAAAAAAAAGAAAAAAGAGTCTCGGACATAATAGGAGACTTGGGTGGAATTTACTCCACTGGCAAAACCAAATGTATTCACAAAGGAAAGCTACTGAAGGTGGTTTAAACCCAAATGTTCTGTGTTCCCATGGGCAAGGAGGGATCCTTCACAAGACAGATTGGCTCATTTTCAGATCTTTCACAAGACAGATCAGCTCATTTTTAGATCTTTCACAAGATAAATCAGCTCATTTTCAGATCTTTCACAAGACAGATCAGCTCATTTTCAGATCCCTCTAAAGCACAGAAATCAGCTCATTTTCAGATCCTTCACAAGACAGATCAGCTCATTTTCAGATCCCTCACAACCACACAAATCAGCTCATTTTCAGATCTTTCACAAGGCAAATCAGCTCATTTTCAGATCCCTCTCAACCACACAGATCAGCTCATTTTCAGATCCTTCACAAGACAGATCAGCTCATTCCCCCTCCCAGCAAACCCAGACGTTTCAGGAATGGGTTGTTCTGTTGCTTATTTCTCTCACATGAGTCCCATTCTAATTCCAGAGCCTGTTATTAGGAGTTAATCCCTGGCTCCAGCCTCCCCAGGCATGGAAAAAACATTGATCTCAATCTTGGTGCTGAACCTTTGTGTTCAGCCTCCTAAAAATTCAGCTCAGGGTAGACGAAGCTCTGTGGTGTTGCTGAGGTCGAAAATGAATTAATATTTATTGCAACAATGGCTGCATTTCCAGCCTTTCCCAGCTCCAAGAACAAAATACGGGACTTTTCTGGGACTCCAACCAAGCAGATGCCCCCACTGGACACCACTCTCGTCCCAGCATGAGAGCCCTGCCAGGAATCTCCCTCCTAATTAATTTTCCTTTTATCACAGAAGCCATTTCAGACACTGGGAATGCAGGATTCACACAGAGGCATGGACTTGGCACAGGATGGAGAAGTGCAAAGACCTTCACTGTGCAGTGAAAATCCCTTCAATCCCAGCACACAGACAGGACAGAACCTCACACAAACAGCAAAGATGCATCCCCGAGTGTCCCCAATCCCCTGGAGCATTGCCCAGGTGTTCCCTGTTATGGGAACAGGTGAACAATGCCCTGGAAGGTCACAAACCACAATATTCTCACACAATTGCTCCAGAAGGCCACAAACCCATCACACTTTTCCCCAGCCCATCTCAGGTGACCTGGATGTGTTTCCATGGTCACCTCCAGGCCCATTCCAGGCCTTCCAGGGCTGCTTGTCCATCACACCCATGGTGTGACCCTACAGGAAACAGTGAACACTGGGAAGAAAAACCCCTTTTTCTTGCTGGCCTGACCCCAGGATGTCAGCCCAGCTCATCCAAAGGCAGTTCCCAAAGGAGAATTCAGCTGGGACACCTCTCCTGGGCCGTTCCTGGCAGCTCCCAATGTTCTCCTGCATGCACAGAGATAACAATGAGGGGTTTTCGCCAGAAAAGGCAGCTCAGAGCAGCTCTCCTGGAACAACAGAAGACAGCAGATAAACAGGAGGAGAGCACACGTGGAGTTTGGGATAACACACAATCAAAGGATTAGAATTCATCCATTTCTATGGAAAGCAGTGTTCAAACTGCTGGGCCCTAAATGAGTCTGAATGAAAGGGATTTATCTCCTCACTCAGCCCAGACAGACCCTTTATCAGTGGGGATGGTTTGATGGAGATGCGTCCCTGCCCGAGCCCCTTTTGTTCTTCCAGTGTCTGAAAGAAACTTTCCCACCTCTGCTGTTGCTGCCGTGGGTGGTGGAGCTGCCTGAGGAGGGTGAGGTGAGGGCTGGAGGGTCCCTGCAGAGCTCCTGGAACTCCTGGAACACCCTGGTCCCACCTGGAGAGAGCCTGACCCCGAGATGTGGAGCCCCAGCAGGGTGGTACCAATCCCCTGTGTCCTCCTCACTCCTCCTGGCTGAGCCCTTCTGCCCCCACAGGGCCTTTATGGGGAAAAAATCATCCCTTAAATCAGGGCCAGCACTGAAATAAACCCTTCTGGTCATGGAATCACAGAAACATCACATTTGGGAAAGATTCCTGGGATCATTGAGTCTGAGCTGTGCCTGATCCTCACCTTGTCCCCAGCCCAGGGTTCTGACTGCCACCTCCATTTGTTCCTTGGACACCTCCATGGGCACTCCAAACCTCCCTGGGCAGTTCCAAGGCCTGAGCTCCCTTTCCATGGGGAAATTCCTGCTGCTGTCCCCCCTGAGCCTCCCCTGGCCCAGCCTGAGGCCGTTCCCTCTCCTCCTGTCCCTGTTCCCTGCCAGCAGAGCCCGACCCCCCCTGAGCCCCCTCCTGTCAGGGACTTGTGCAGAGCCACAAGGTCCCCCCTGAGCCTCCTTTGCTCCAGGCTCAGCCCCTTCCCAGCTCCCCCAGCCTCTCCTGGGGTGGCTCACAAGGCCCTTGCAGAAAAGCCCCAATGAGGTTTATGGGATGCAAGGTCTGCCCAGTGACTGCTGCTCCTTCCCCAGCACTTTTGGGGCTCTTCTGTTGCTTCACAAGGACAGAGGGGTCACCCAGCTCAGGACGGGCACCAACTGATGGAGTGGGGGAGGAGGAACCCAAACCAACACCTCAACCCCTCTCTCCCTTCAGCAGCAGCATTTTAAACATCACTCCTGTCCCAGCCACCAGGACGAGACATGGGTTGGCTTTTCCAAGAGCTGAGAGCTCACAAAAGGCTGGGTGGAGACCCTTGGGTGTGGGAGGGTTGCCCTGGACACAGCCAGCTCCCACCTCCAGCTGGGGCTGAGGCTTCAATCCAGGCTCTGGCAGTGCAGGGCTGTTTTCCCCATGCCACAGAAACGCCCTGATTTCCCTCATTCCCGATGGGCACCCTGTAGGGTTCCACTGTGTGTGTGATAGAAAATCAGCCCTGCAAGGCCCAGAGCTGAGCCTCTTCCCCAGGCCCAGAGGGGAGCAGGAAGCACATCCAGGTCAGCAGGGATGGACATGGCAAAAGAGGATCATGGCTTTGTGGCCTTCTGCAGCCATGGTGGGAGAGGATTGGACTTGGGCACCTTCTAGGGGATTGTTTCTCTTTGCTGTTGATGTGCTGGCACATCCTGGCTGTGGGATGGGATCAAGGGAATTTTCCCTGCCTGGCAGTGGGCAGTGGCCATAAGGGAGTAGCCCTGGCAGTGGCCAGAGCAGGAGCCATAGGAGCAGTCTCAGCAAGCAGTCCCAGAGTGATCTGGAGCAGTCTCAGTCTCTGCCTGGAGAATAAAGAACTCCATGCAACAGCACAGTCTGGGCTGAGAAGTCCTTGCCCCTGCATTCATTACTGCAGCACCCCTGGGCTGTGATTTGGCCATTCCATTTGTGGCATTTGATGAATCTTTCTTTCATAATTGGGACTGAAAGTAGCAAAGGACAAAACAACAGGATTTTGCTCAGAGAATTCAAAGACACAAAGCAAATAAACCCGCAAGAATTCAGCTGGTGGAAGGGATCAATCAGTAATAATTACAGCCTGAGGGATGGAAACTTTGGGAAGCAGTGGAGGTGGGAAGGGAGGAGGTTGGAAAGAGTTCTCTGAGCTTGACATCTGGTCAGATTGAAATGATATTCTGATATTCATGGGATGAAGTTTTCTCTTTACAGGGGACAAGAATTAATTCCCTCATTGCCCAAGGTGCACATCCATTCCCAGAGCTACACTCTCTCTTGTCAGAGGGTTTAAAATGGAATTTCAGTGAGGTTTTTCCACCTTATTTTAATCTCATGCTTTTGGTGTGGATGAAGGAGCTGCAGAACTGTGTAAATCTGTATAAATAGCTGTGATCTCATCGAGCAGAACTGAGTTACACCTTTCTCCCCAGTAATAAACCTTTCCCTTCAGCTCAGCCTTGCAAAGGGCACAGCTGAGCCCCGGGAGCTCTGACCTGTGCTCCCAGCAGGAATGTTCACAAGCTCTTCATTTATTAAGCTCATCCCCCAGAAATGCCTAAAATTGAGTTATGTGCTGAAAATCAGGAGTTCCACTTGGAAACAGGGCCATGGTGTTTCACCTTCTCTGAATCCTGGAACAAAGCCCTTTTTTTTTTTGCTGGATTTGAACATGCAGATGTGGCACGTCCCTGTTATTTCTCCAGCTGCAACAGGAAAATACCAGGAGGTGAGTTTTATATATATTTTTTTTAATTACTTTTTTATTGGCATTTTCTTTTTTTTTTTTTAAAGATAAACATCATCTGGTTCCCATTACTCAGGCAGCCACACAGGAAATGGTAATCAGCTCTGTTGATATTATTTTCCTCGGAGGGATTCCCAAGGATAATATTTATGCAGGAATTAAGGGATTGGTGCACTCCCATGGAGCAGGGAACAGGAACAAGGGGCAGGAGGGTGGAAGTGCAGCACCCCAGGGCCAAGGGCAGGCAAGGGGCAGCAGCCAGGGCACGGGCAGGGTCTCAGCTGGATGCCCTGTGCAGGTCACAGAGGGGATGTGTTTCCAGGAGAGATTCCAGCAGAGTTATCCATTGGAGGTCCCCGTGCTGAGGCTGAGCAGGGGGAGCTGAGCTTTCCCTTCTCCCCCTGTGCCCCCGGCCCCTGGGGCTGCTGCTGCAGGCTGGGGGTGCCACTGGCCTTGCCCAGGAATTCTCCTGGAAGCAGGAGAGACCCCAGACCTCGGGCTCTGGCTGCTGGGTCCGTGAATCAACTCCATGGAAACCTCTGGGTCAGGAGAGTAATCAAATAACAGAGGATGAGCCCACGCTGCCTCCTGGCACTTGGCACCTCTGCAGTCATTTTCTCCTTCCTTCCTTCCTTCCTTCCTTCCTTCCTTCCTTCCTTCCTTCCGGAATTCCTTCCGGAATTCCTTCCTTCCTTCCTTCCGGAATTCCTTCCNATTCCTCCTGAATTCCTGAATTCCTGAATTCCTTCCTGAATTCCTTCCTTCCTGAATTCCTTCCTTCCTTCCTGAATTCCTTCCTGAATTCCTTCTTGAATTCCTAAATTCCTGAATTCCTGAATTCCTGAATTCCTTCCTGAATTCCTGAATTCCTGAATTCTTTTCTGAATTCCTGAATTCCTTCCTGAATTCCGTCCTTCCTTCCAGAATTCCTTCCTTCCTGAATTCCTTCCTTCCTTCCTTCCCACGGCATCAGCTCCCTGTGGCCTGACCTTGCCAGTGACAGCTCTGCTCAGTCTGGAGAAATTCAGATTCTTTGTCCTCCTCCACGTCCCTGCTCTGTTCTCCTCGTGTTCCTCAGGTCTGCTGCTCCCTAATTGTATTCCAGCAGAGCCAAACCTCCTGATCCAAACTCCATCCCCAACCTGCCTGGGCTGCAGCAGCAGCAGCACAGGTGTCAGGGCCCCTGGAACTGCAAACTCAATCTTGCTGATGGATTGAATTTGGGGCTCTGCTCTGTCACCCCCATCTGCCCTGCCCGCCCCTCCTCCCCACCCCCTGCTCCCCCCGGCAATCTCCTCATTGCTTAAAAATATTCAGCAAGGCTACATCAAAGCGAATATTGTGTTATTGTTGCCAGGGGTGACATTAGATGAGAATTATATGAAACAATAAGGGCGCTGGAGTATAATCCATTTGACATTTGGAACATGTTCCCAGCGCTCCGCGCTCCTCGCGACGCTCGCACAACAGAACCGTCTTCATTTCCAGCACAATATTTGTGTGCGTGAGGAGATTTATCTCCCTTTATTCCTCTGCCTGGTCATTCTCTGCAGGAATTCAGAGGCTGCTGCCCTGTTCAAGCGCCGTTTTTGCTGTTTGTACCCACAGGAGGAGGGGGCAGTGAGTTGGTGTCAGCACAGGGCTGGTCCTGCCGTGGGCCCGGTGCTTGGTACCCTGAAAATCCCTGATGGGTTTGGGTTGGGAGGGACCTGAAATCCCACCCAGTGCCACCCCTGCCATGGCAGGGACACCTCCCACTGTCCCAGGCTGCTCCCAGCCCCAATGTCCAGCCTGGCCTTGGCCACTGCCAGGGATCCAGGGGCAGCCCCAGCAAATCTGGCAATTCCATCCCAGCCCCTCCCCAGCCTCCCAGGGAACAATTCCTTCCCAATCTCCCTTCCATCCCTGGGGAAACGATTCCCCCTTGTCCTGATCTCTGTTCTAAACCTGCCCTCAGAGTTCCCTTGTGCCACCCAGGCCACAGCCACCAAACTCCTCTGAATTTCCGAAGGCTTCAGTGAAATGTTCAGTTTCATGGCCAGAGCACATCCAGGAGGATGCATTTTGTGATTCCCATCTGCATCCCTGTTATCCTGTTTGCACAGGAGGCAGAGCTCCTCCCCAGAGGGTGCTGGTGATGTGGGCACCGAGCCTTGCTCCTTCCTCAGTTCCAATTAATTACAGCTCTATCCCAACACACAAAGTCTGACAATTCCCGGGGTCAAAGCCTCCTTCAAAGAACCTCCCCGGGGTCAGGCAGGCAGTGACTCAGCTCCCGGGCTCCTGTCTCCACACAAACAGAGCCACCAGCACACACGGAGAAGCTGCTCCTCCCACCAGCACCCAGATTGCAATTATCTCAATTACTGATTCCACAGGATCAGCTCCTGTGCCTGCCAGGTCCCCCCAACACACACAGCATCCCTTTCTCACAGCCGTGTGCTCAGCCCTGGCAGCTCAACTGGTTTTCCATTCAGCCACTGAGCAAATCAGCCATGAGATCTTCCCTGTGCAGCAGCAGATCACTTTTCACCTGGGAAAGGTGGGATATTGCACCTGGAAGAGGTAAATCCAGGACACAGAGCATGGGCTGGGATGTGCAGAGGGTTTGAAGCCCTTGGGGTTGATTTCGGTGGGAGCTGGAGGCTTTTGGTAACTTGGGTTTGAGAGAGAGAAAAATGTGGGGACTCTGATCAGAGAGGGCAAACTGACATTGCAAGGTTCCAACAGCAGAGTCTTCAGCATAACTGCATAAAAACGTGTTTATCCCACTTAATCCCCCTGCTTTGTGTTATTTTCACTTCAGGAATCATTATCTTGCCCTCTGAGCTGCTTGCTGCGAATTATTTCCTTTGAGAGCTGTGCATCCATCCTGAAGATGCAGCCCGGGTTCATTTGAAGTTTCCTGAGCTTGTTGGAGTGCCTGAGGTGATCTGTGGGGCTCACATGAGAACAGGTGAGCCTGGCTGGGCTCTGCTTAAGACTCTGGGCTCATTCCTGCTCTTCAAAGAGAAGGTGATGGAACATAAACCTTCCCAAACAGCCCCTGAATCAAACATCTGTCAAAACTTTTGCAGGATGGAGCAGTGGGAGATCCCTGCATGGGTGGTGCTCCCATCCTGCCAGGCAGTGATGGTGCTGCAGCTTCCCAGGATGGGCAAAGGCAGCTTTGCTCACTCAGGAGAGGCTTTAATTTGCTTCAGAGGCTGTGGATGAAGAGCAGGAGTTTGGGAATTGTGTCCCCCTGCTCTCCTGGCCCGGCAGCTCTGGCTGCTCTGCTCCCTCTGGGCAGCTCTGGGCAGCAGCCACGGCACCAAGGGAAATCCAGCCCAACTGAGTGACCCTGCCCGGGGAAATCAATGCTGCTCACAGGGCAAAAGGGATGTAAGCAACAAAAAGGCAAAACAAAAATCCTTTGGAACAAAAGATCAACAGTTCATGGTTGGGGAAGCACCCAGGGTAACTGGACGATTGCCACATTTCCTCCCAGGCTGGAGATGTGGCTCCTTTCCTGCCCCAGAGTGACAAACCAGGGCTGGTCCAGGGCAGAGGGGTTGGAAGGGACCTTAAAGATCAGCTCAGCCCAGCTCAGCCCAGCCCAGCTAAGCTCAGCTCATGTTAAAGCCCATCCCATTTCCATGGCAGGGACACCTCCCCCTGTCCCAGGCTGCTCCCAGCCCCAATGTCCAGCCTGGCCTTGGCCACTGCCAGGGATCCAGGGGCAGCCCCAGCAAATCTGGCAATTCCATCCCAGCCCCTCCCCAGCCTCCCAGGGAACAATTCCTTCCCAATCTCCCATCCAGCCCTGCCCTCTGCCACTGGGAAGCCATTCCCTGGCTCCTGTCCCTCCAGGCCTTGTCCCCAGTCCCTCTGCAGCTCTCCTGGAGCCCCTTCAGGCCCTGCCAGGGGCTCAGAGCTCTCCCTGGAGCCTTCTCCAGGTGAACCATGAGGTGAAATGTTTTCCTTTTGAGACGTGCCTGTGGAGGTCTTGGCATTTCTAGGAAGGATCTGCCCAGGCCAGGGCAGAGCTCCAAGGTCGGAGCAGCAGGAGCAGCTCCCAGCCCTGGCTGAAGCCTCTGTCCTGTCCTTTTCACTGAGGATGGAGATAATTAAATTTTGCACTGTGGTTACACCTCGGTAAATATTGTCTATAAAAATCAATTGGCATTTACTGTACTTAAGGTATAATAACGATTCTTATAAATCTAAATTATCCCAATAAATCTAAATTAAATGCCCAGGTTTAAATGTATTTAGGACATTTAATTAATAAAGTGTTACCAAATAACCATTACTAATCTGTTTACTTCAAGCCCGATTTCCATTTCCAAAGGATTTATTTCTCAGCAGTGTGTGTGGGAGGGTGAAAGGATGTGAAAGGGTTTTAAACAGCTACTGCAGGTACCAGAAATATTGGGAAGTTGCCCAGGAAATTCCCTCATCTTTTCCCCCATGGAGAAATGCTGATGTGCTGGAGCCAGAAGTTTTCAAAGGGAAAAAGTCCATTTTGATTTATCTGGGATTTTAAGTGTTCAGAAAGTTCTGAAGCCTGAAACTCCCTCTTTCAACATTCTCTTAATTCAAAGCTCTGCTTTGCTGTCTAAGCTGATTTTCCAATTAAAACCTTAATTGAACTTATAAAGACAGAAAACAATTACAGAAGAAAAGGTCAAAATCCGGAAGAACTGATCTAAATAAAGCCTCAGATTAGACAGAAACACTTTATGGATTATCCACCCACTGGTGAAAAAACACAGACTTTCACTTCTTTTTCCTTGGAACTCCCCTTGGCAAGGCCCTTCCTCGGGGTCTGAAGCCAAAGTGGCTCCTGAGCTCCATCGGGAGCCTGGGACAGGCGAGGCCTCGAGGTGACCCCGTCCCAGCCCAGCTGGGCTCAGCTGTTGGAAACCCCAAATTCCCTCAGCTCTCGGGAACCAGAGCTGGCTCTGCCCCTCCAGCTCAGGGCTTCTTCCCCCACTGGAATTCCCTGATCACAACATGGGGAAGTCTCCTCTGGAAATGGGGTTTTATTGCTCAGCAGTGTTGGGTGTTGCACTGCCGGACATGAAAGAAACATGCAGATTTCAGAGCAGCAGTCAGGACCACCCAGGCAGGACCAGAAGAAACCTGCCTTTCTTTATTCTCTCATATTTATATCTTTCTTAAGACAATCAAGGATTGGTGAAAGAGGTTCCCACCTCTATAAGTTCACAGGACAAAGACATGGTCGATCATCTTTCTCTGCCCCAGGGGAAAGGAATGAAAAACAATCTAAAAGTTCCAAACAATCTTGGCCAGTTAAGAAAACAAGGACTGTGTTTATAGAAAATGCATGGGAACTTCTATTGCAGAAGTAAAAACATTGAACACTGCAAAAATCAGGGCAACAGTTGGGTTACACTGTGTGTGATAGAACAGCAGAGCTGAGCCCCTTCCCCAGGCCCAGAGGGGAGCAGGAAGCACATCCAGGTCACCAGGGATGGACATGGCAAAAGAGGATCATGGCTTTGTGGCCTTCTGCAGCCATGGTGGGAGAGGATTGGACTTGGGCACCTTCTAGGGGATTGTTTCTCTTTGCTGTTGATGTGCTGGCACATCCTGGCTGTGGGATGGGATCAAGGGAATTTTCCCTGCCTGGCAGTGGGCAGTGGCCATAAGGGAGTAGCCCTGGCAGTGGCCAGAGCAGGAGCCATAGGAGCAGTCTCAGCAAGCAGTCCCAGAGTGATCTGGAGCAGTCTCAGTCTCTGCCTGGAGAATAAAGAACTCCATGCAACAGCACAGTCTGGGCTGAGAAGTCCCTGCCCCNCTCTGCTGCAGAACCCCTCCCCCATTAACCCCCGGATTATTCCTCCCTCCCCCCATAATTAACATCATTAGGCTGAGCTCACGCAAAGCCAGAGGGTCAAACTCAGCCCTAAGTGCAGTTCTGTTGTACCAAACCCAGATCTACCCCGGTGATTAATTTAGCTAGAAACACATAATTATAGGCCATGAAAAATGATTTCTGCTGCTGCTGGAAAGTGCCTGAGACTGTTCCCTGTGTGCCAGCAGCACCTGGCACGGCCCGGCCGGGCACAGCCCAGCTGCAGTTCAATTATTCATTTTAAATGTTTGCTGCCCCACGGGATGGAAGGGGAGGGTCCCAGCCCAGCTGTGTGGGCAGGGGTCAGGACCAGAGGGGGGCTGGAGGTGCCACCTTGGGGGGTTGGACTGAGTAGTCCAAGCACAGGAAATTCCCTGCTTTGTGCAGGGACCAAAGCCAGGTTTGTGTGGGAAATCACTCAGAGGTGAAGGTGATTATCAGGTGTTCCCTGTGAGGAAAGGCTGGGAGAGCTGGGGGTGCTCCCCTGGAGAGGAGAAGGCTCCAGGGAGAGCTCCGAGCCCCTGGCAGGGCCTGAAGGGGCTCCAGGAGAGCTGCAGAGGGACTGGGGACAAGGCCTGGAGGGACAGGAGGCAGGGAATGGCTTCCCAGTGGCAGAGGGCAGGGCTGGATGGGAGATTGGGAAGGAATTGTTCCCTGGGAGGCTGGGGAGGGGCTGGGATGGAATTGCCAGATTTGCTGGGGCTGCCCCTGGATCCCTGGCAGTGGCCAAGGCCAGGCTGGACATTGGGGCTGGGAGCAGCCTGGGACAGTGGGAGGTGTCCCTGGGGGTGGCACTGAATGGGATTTCAGGTCCTTCCAACCCAAACCATCCCTGATTCTCTGATTCACCTGCAATGATAGGAGAGCACTTTAATTAGTGAATCCCTCATCCAGGCTGGTTCCCACTCCCAGTGCAGGCAGTGACTCATCCCAGGCTCACCCCGGGCTCCTCCCAGCAGAGCTGAGCTCAGGGTGCAGCAATTCCAGCCCCAAAGGCACTCTGAGCCCAGCCACTGTGGAGAGCAGAGCACAGGAAAGCCCTTCCAGGGAGATGAGGTATTTTGGAGCCTGTCTGTCTCCTTCTGCTTGATTCAGACTGAGTTTGGCAGATGGAAACAAGCTCAGTCCTAAAGAGGTTGAGAAAATCATCCTTAAGGGAGCCTGGCGTGTCTGCCGGAACAATTGCTCAGCCCTGGGAGTGACATTTGACTTCATCTGTCTAACAAGTCTGATGGGCTCTCAGTGTCTCTTCTGATTGGGTTAATTTATTTGTTTTCATGCTAAGTTTTATTGTTTATTGATTTCCCGAGTCACCCTGAGCCCGTGTCAGTTTTTATCTGCTCCCAGTAATGGAAATCGTTCTGTGGAAGATGCACCGTGTAAAAACTTCTTGCAGCCAGCCCAGGACCTACAAGCACCGTTAATTACCCTGATTACGACCCTCAGAGATGACAAATCCAGGCCTCTTGTCCCTCCACTGCTCCACACAGCTCCCAGTTTCCACATTCCGTGTGCACAATCCCACACTGGGGACACGGCGTGAGCAGCATCCCAGCTGTCACCTCCCCAAAGTCCGGGGCTCTGGATTCCCCCAGCCATCCCTCCCTTCAGGCAGCCCGAGGGAACGTGACAAACTCCTCATGCTGTGATCCTCACGCTCAGATGGCCCCAAGATGCTTTTTTAATGATTTCCAGAGATTTCAACCCAATTGGAGTCAGAAAAAGAGGAATAACAGCAAATCCCAGCAGGGTGACGTGACTGGAACTTTTCTGGGCTGCTCTGTGTCACCCTGACTGTGTTTCTGTGTGAGATGCGGTGATTGGCATGAGAGAAATTACTCTTAATTACTCAAAATTGCTCCTAATTACTCGATCCTGCTCCTGCAGCGCTGCACTCCTGGGCATGGCACCCCCTGGTTCCTTTGGGAGCCCACCAGCCTGTCCCGTGTGGCAGGTGGGATGTGTGACACCTGAACAGCAGGAAAACCCCGGGAACAAGGGGCGGGACAGGAGGAAATGCCCTCAAGCTGCACCGGGGGGGTTTAAATTGGATATTAGGGGGAATTTCCTCACTACAAGGGTGGTCAGGCACTGGAACTGGGAAGGAGGGGGAGTCCCCAGCCCGGAGCGGGAGCAGGGAGCCGTTCCCAGGTGAGACAGAAATAACGCGGTGTGACCGTGCCAGCAGTGCCAGGAGCCCTGCCCGGAGCCCCGGCACCTCCTGCCCTGCCCAGAGGGTGGGACAGGACCGGGCTCCTTCAGCGGGGGGAGAGGGACGGGGGGAGGCTCCTCCAGCCCGTGCCGAGGTGGGTGGGATGGAGAGGGACACACACCGTGCTCAGGTGGGATTGCACTGCAGCTCCAGGGGCTGGGAATGGAGAGGGCTCTCCAGGTGCTCCTGAAGGGACCGGGGGGAAAGGCATGGAAAAAACACCTGGCTGGGAATGGGGCCGGGGCAAAACCTGTCAGGAAGGTGAGGGCTGGGTGGGGAGGGGAGGGGAGACCCTCCAGGCACGGCCCAGTTCGGGGTGCTGACCTTCTTGAAGCCCTCCCACCCCCCCGGCAGCTCCCCCTGCCCCCAGGCTGTGCCTCCAGCCCCAAGG